>PVKM010001131.1:0-84442 GCA_004027735.1 Carollia perspicillata
TGAAGACATTAAAGTAAAAGAAGAACAGCTTAAAAATTCTGCAGAGGAAGAAATGCTGTCATCAGAAAAACAGTTAGTTAAAATGGAAAAGAAGGAAGAAGAAGAAAATGGAGAAAGACCTAGAAAGAAAAAGGAAAAAGAGAAGGAGAAAGAGAAGGAGAAAGAAAAAGAAAAAGAGAAAGAGAAGGAGAGAGAGAAGGAGAAAGAAAAAGCAACAGTATCTGATACTGTGGCTGCTTCTGCTGCTGCCCCCTCACCAGCCATGAGTCCTCCTGCTGTTAACACATCTCCTTCAGTCCCCACTACAACAACAGCTACAGAGGAACAAGTCAGTGAGCCAAAAAAGTGGAACCTTCGTCGAAATCGACCCCTTTTGGATTTTGTATCCATGGAAGAACTGAATGACATGGATGACTATGACAGTGAAGATGACAATGACTGGCGACCTACTGTAGTAAAGAGAAAGGGAAGATCTGCGTCTCAGAAAGAAGGAAGTGATGGAGACAATGAGGATGATGAAGATGAGGGAAGTGGGAGTGATGAGGATGAGAATGACGAAGGCAATGATGAAGATCATAGCAGCCCTGCCAGTGAAGCGGGTTGCAAGAAAAAGAAGAGTAAAGTACTTAGCAGAAACAGTGCTGATGATGAGGAACTGACCAATGATAGCCTGACATTATCTCAAAGCAAGAGTAATGAGGTAGATCAACCCAATTTTTATGATATCTGTCTGTCTGGGGAAAAGGGAATTCTCTAAACCATTCTACTAATTATGTTGAGTGGCTTCCTTGAAATCCTATTTATAGACATTGTGGGAGTGAATGAGCACCCTAACCGTAGTACTTATTCATTTGACCAACCAACCTTTATTGAGTACCTACTGTTTGTCACCGTTCTCAAGGAGTTCACAATCATCGTTCTCAAGGAGCTCACAGTCTATATATTTAGAGGAATATTTTTATATCCGTAGACTTGGGAAATGGTAGGGGTTTTCTTTCCCCATTCTATTCTCTCACCCCATTGTTCATAGGCCTGCTGAATGGTGCTAACTGGATTATGAAAAAGGTCGCTTCTCTTTCAACTTAGTTATATTCATATCCACATAAAAGGTGAGACTTTTAGAATACTTTAGAGCAGGGCAACAAACAGCCTAACGATTATCTCAGAGTTTTAGAGATTCATTTTCAAGGTTAATTACTTCACCAATTGTAGCACCATCATCTGAATAGTCACCAAATCTTTGCTTTAGATGCATTGGAGTAAGTGCAACTATATGTTTACATGTATTTAGTAAATAAGTTCTCTCCACAAAGAAATGAAAACAGACACTTCTATCATAAAGCAAACATTTCTGTCATAAAACTACAGTAATGACTCAGTTCTTCCACTTGAAGTTCTACTACTGAAAGTTAGGTTTATCCATTGGGCCCGAGATGCAGCATTCAAGACTCTTCAGCCAAACACATCTGTGTCTCTTTGTCTGTGTGTTTATGTGTTTGTTCTTCAAAAGAAAGACTGAGTTGTCTTCTCACATGTAGATATATGTTACATCACATGTAGAACTAGAATAATTAAGTCTGTCATTTTGTTAGCATGTTTATAGTCATGAATAATTAAGTGACATTTTGTTAGCATGTTTACAGTCATGAAAATTCACTTTTTCACTTTATCAAGCACTTATTTTTTTTTCTTCATACCATTGCAATAGGTTAAACTGGTAGAAAAATTTTCCTTTTATGCTTTATTTGTTTTTTTTTTACATTTCTCCTGCTTACAAATTTTATATAGCGGTGATTATCCATCTTAACTAAGTTTTATTTAAAAATTTGGTGATTTTCTTAAATAATATACAGCAGTCTATGAGGGGTTATATGTTAGTAGAGATGAAACAACAGTTTATATTTTAGATTATAAACATTTCTTTAACTTCTAGTTGGCCCACTTTCATATGAAGAGTGTTGCTTGCCTCTACTGCTCTCCTAATTCTTATCTTTAGGTAAAGGAAAATGTCATTTGGAACATAATTTATAAAGATATAGCACAGGCAGTTCTATATTCTCAATGCCAATTTATGGAAATAGAACTATGGAAAGTCCAATTGTTCATATTTGATTTTCAGGCATGTATCCAGTTCATTTTATAGCATTTAGTATTACATCTGTATTTAATGAATAATTTTACCTTTGGCAGCATCACTTCCTTACTTCATTTTTATTAGTCTGACAGGCACAAGGTAGGCTGGCTAACGATAGAGCCAGCGTGGATGAGATTTATGCTAAGGTATGGGGAACACCTGCATGTGTTTAGAAATTTTCCACATAAAATCTGTACATTATCCATTTGTTCATAATCCGTAATACATAATGTATTGCTTAAGAGGTTGTAGACTATTTTTATGATGCAGTTAAAGGCCACATGCACTGTTTAGTTTTTCCTATCAGAAGAGACTTTAGTAAATAATGGGGTTTGATATATTTAGATGAACAGTCCCAAAGGAATGAGATTCCAGAGCATTTCTTGGAAAAGTGCCTTCTTTCTTCTTAATTAGCTAAATTAATTCCTCTTCTGTTATTTTATGTTAATTTTTCTTTTGCTCTCCCCTATGCAGAAATGTTGAAGAACTTACAGGAAGTTAATTTTTCCTGAATAATGTTCTACCTGAAAGCCTGATAACTGTTTTCCCGTCCAACTCTATCATTGAAATTCTTCAATATTTTTTATTGTAGTTCAATATTACTGAAATTAGGTATTAAATTTTAATAAAAAAACTAATCAATTTGACAAATTAGATATTAAATTAAAAAATGAATCAATTCAGATTATTATCTTATGTTTTTTCATTTTCTATTCATATGATCTTAGCTTTGTACAAAGAGGACTAAAAGTAATCTTTGTTGCCCTAGGGCTAATGGTTGTATCTTCCTGGCTATTTTAGGTAGTTATACCTTGCCAAGGGTCCATTAGTCAATCTGTATATATTTGATTATATTTGAAGTATTATATTTCTCTGCTTTTCCTTTAAGTTTTCAAGTACTATTTTGTAGTAGAGATAGGTAAAATGTGGCTTTAGCAGTACATAATAGAATTATATTTAGTTCACAAGCAGGGACATTTTTTTTCTTGGCTTCTATGTCAGATACTTTGTAGGGAAAATATGTTAGATGTCATGTAAATGATTCCCAGGAACTTTCATAGTTTTGAAGTTTCTTAGGAGAATTTGATTTTTTTTTTTTTTTTTTTGAGCAGAGGCCTTTTATAACTATTGGCTCTTAATGTCCTTAACATACCTATCTATGCTATAGACCTTAAAAATACTCTAAAGCAGGGGTCCTCAAACATTGTGGTCTCGGGACATCTTCACACTTTTAAAAATTATTAGGGATCCAGCCCTGGCCAGGTGGCTCAGTTAGAGCATCATCCTATGCACCCAAAAGGTTGCAGGTTCAATTCCTGTTCAGGGCATATACCTAGGTTGTAGGTTTAATCCCCATTTGGGACATGTATGGGAGGCAGCCAGTCCATGTTTCTCTTTCTCTCTGTTAATCTCTCTCAAAATCAATAAACATATCTTCAAGTGAGGTTTAAAGAAATTATTGAGAGATCCCAGTTATTTGTGTAGGCTATATATCAATATTTACCATTTCAAATTAAGACTCCGAAACTTCAACAAATTAGATATACGAAGGCACACGAGTTGTCAGATCAATAACGCCATCCCATGTCATGTAGCCTGTGAAAAACTTTACCTTATACCCATGACAGAGAGTGAAAAAGGCAAATAACCTTAGTATTATGAAAGTAGCCTTTACTTTGTAGACCTCCCTGAAGGAGAGTTCTCAGACCACATCTTGAGAACTGCTGTTCTAGAACTGGGCATTTTTTGTATATGGACACTTGCCTTTGTCAGTGGTGTTATGGCATTTTTGAATTTGGCGCATTATGAAGAACCCCCTAGGAATATGGTTATGTGTCTTTTCAAACTTTTATCTTGAAGCTTTGAGATTCACTAAGGTTATCTTACATTTTAGTTTCCTGAAGTCGATATTTTGGGGAGGGCTGTGTAGTATTTTCAGAGACTGGTTTTCATTTTTCAGGACTTTAAAACTAGAGTCTTGAGTTAATATATGACAAAGAGTCATTACAATGGAAATTTTCAGGTGGAAGTTGTTTTTTTTTTAAATAAAAGACTCAGTTACTTTAAATGGATATCAGTGTCTTGCCTTGTGAAGAAATGGTAGTTGTCATCTGATTGACAACTACCATTGTCATAAATTTCAGTTGGCTGAAATTTATAAATAGCCACTGTGTTTAGGGCTTCTTACTAATCAGTTGCCTTTTTACATATTTCAAAATAAAACAAATTTCTCTAAGTCAAAAAAAATCAATTTACAACACTGTACAAAAATTATTTGAGATTCTTAAGAATTTAACCTTCTCTAAAAACATAGAGGAAGAACTGTGGGTCAAACTTCTTGCCATACTATTTTTTTTCTCTTCTGCAGGTCAATAGATTTCTTTAATTCTGTTTTACATGAAGTGTGCTGGAATTGCCTTTTATTAAGAACACACTTAACTTAGAATTTACCCTGTTGTATACATTATTTATAATCATCTCTGTGGCATACACACATAAATGAGCAGTAAACATGTTTTAGAGCCTTGAGACATGAGACTTTTGGCCTATAATATAATTTTTGGCATATATTTTAAGTCCCCAGGGAAGAATAAGATTATTTACTATAATTAATTTACTGTACTATCCCATTTATTCTTACCATCACTGATAAATTCCTTTAAGTCATTCCATAATAAAGTTACATTCCAGTCAGTAAACTCTTGAGCCATTCGAAACCAACTTTCCTAATTTCTACTTTTAAGTAAAAGTACTATTTTCAACTAATATATTGTAGTGAAAATGTTATCTTAACTATTTTCTCCAGAAACTTAGAATATAATATACAGCCTTAGAAATATGCTAATAAAATTGATACTAAATTGGCTTTTATACTCTGATTATAAGGGTGCTTAAACCCATGTTTGATCTGTTAAAGACACTTGGAGCACAATTTTTTAAAGAGAATGTGTTATTTAGGTTTTCCCATGGAAGCATAGCCTGTCAGCCATTGTATTGGGTAGTATTACATTTCTAGTAAGAGTTTCTAATGATGGGGAACAGAGGGCTGGAGATGCCCGTTAAATTTGTTTTCTCCGCTTCTAAATGATAATATATATAGAAGTTGGTGCAGATATAATTTAGCTACTTAGACTGGTTGTTGTTGTTGTTGTTTTAGCAAAATAGAAAAATAGGTAAGTAATAGAATTAGAGCTACCAGTTGATGTCAATTTTTCTGACCTTAGAAATTTACTTGTTTCCCACATGGATAAACCTTTTTTTGAAGGGCTGATTGTTATAATTCCATCAGAGAAATACTGTCAAAGCCCATAAACATGAGTAACATACTTCTTAGACATCAAACTCTGGCCATTAGGTCTTTTCCTAGCCTGCGGAAAAGTTACAGTAGCTATGTTCATTGAGGCTCACAACTTTTATTTTGGGGTTCCAAGGAAGATTCCCAGTGTAATAAATGGTCAGCTCATGTTCTTCTATTGACTCCCCTACAAGAAGTACAGAGGAATGGTAATGAATCTTCATTGAGTACCTAGTGTGTCTCGGGAACATTTTTTTTTTAAGATTTTATTTTACTTTTAGAGAGGGGAAAGGAGAGGGAGCAGCATCAATATGTGAGAGACACATTAATTGGTTGGTTGCCTCTCATGTGCCTGCAACTGGGGACTGGGCCCGCAACCCAGGCATGTGCCCTGACTAGGGATTGAACTGATGATCTTTCAGTGTGAGGGCTGGCGCTCAATCCGCTGAGTCACACCAGCCAGTGCTCAGGAGCATTTTTACATACATTATGTTGTTAATTCTCACAACAACCCTAAGAGATAGGTGATATTTTTATCATCTCATTTTACAGATGAGAAAACTGCAGCTTCAAGGTTCAATAGTGATTAAATGAGAGATGAGAATGAAACCAAAATACTTTTGACTCTTAAGTCAAATGCTGTTACATTGAAACACGGCTAATGGGATGAAAATCTGGGCTTTTTTGTTTTTTTGCTCACTGTACCAAAGTATTGTAAAACATATGTTTTCTTTTTAGGAAGGTTTTACCTTTATTTGCTTGCCATGTATTAATTACTTTGCTTTTATAACAAAAGGAAGCAAAGTATAAAATTTAATGTACTAAAGTTTTGAGGAGAAATGTCATACCTCCTTGTTGACTTTTGCATTCATTTCTGATTTATTTTGATCTGACTTATTCTGATTCATTTATTTTACAGATCAACTGAACGTTTAGATGTATTAAACAGAAATGTGTTGAAAGTGTCATTGTGACATTCAGGTGTAATTCAAGTGTCATAAATTGCTATTATTACCTAGTAATTTGGTCAGTTTGAAAGAATATAAAAATACAAAAACTAATACAAAGTATATAGCGAATGTATAAAATGGAGCTAATTTATTACTTTTATTTCTAAGTATGGTTAGGTTCTTAAATGAAAATATGTAGACTCAAGTGTCATCTTTTATATGTAATACGAAGACCAATCTGTTAAATATGAGAAGAATCATCATTTTGTTAACTTACCCTTTAAAGTTTAAATCCCTAATGCAGAAGGTTTAAATTAAAAGAAGCAAACTCCTCCCTTTCTTAAAATTTTATCTTTTTATACTTATCTATTGAATCTTTCTTTCTCCTATATTACAGTTAGCTTGGTATCCTTATTACCAGTTCACACTAGATATTTCTTGACATAAACCCAGTAGAGCGCTCTGACTTCTAGCAGCTAGTCACCCTGGATCCTTTTTTAGATGGTTTTCTGTACCCGAATACACATATACCTAGGTAGGTGCTCATGTATCTATCACCCAGTAGGTGGATGACCCTGGAACTTCTAAATTCCCCTTATACACTTGAGGATTATAGAGTCTGTAACTACGCCATCACATACATAGCTGCTTATACGTTATCTCGAATTGGTTTATTCTTGTTCAATAAATGTGTGTCTTGTCTTCTCTAGGTGGGATCATAAGTTTCCAAAGAGTAGGAGCCTAACGTTTTATACCTTTTAAACCAATGCATAGGATTAATGATTATTTATGGATTAGTTTTTCCTTTCCCCTAGTTAAAAAGTTTAGACAGTAATTCACAATGGCAAAGCAGATGTCGAGTTGTTGGTTGCATGTTTGCTTTGTCACTTCCTAGAGGAGAGGGTATGTGGGACTTGCAGAGAAGTGAAAAATTAGAGGGCTCTTACAGGGTCCTTGACAAAGAGGCGAACTTCTCAAATGCAGCCTACTCTGAAGTTACTAAAAGGACAGAGTGCAGCATAATTTTGAATATGCATAAAATCATTTAAAGTGAGAACTTGATTTGCTTAAATTACCTTTTAACTTAAATATGTGACTTTCTGATGTATTTTAATATTAGGACTCGCTGATTCTTGAGAAGAGTCAAAACTGGAGTTCTCAAAAAATGGACCATATTCTGATTTGCTGTGTTTGTCTTGGAGATAACAGTGAAGATGCTGATGAAATAATTCAGTGTGACAATTGTGGCATTACAGTCCATGAAGGTAATTTTGCTTTGTTTTTTTCTCCTTTTAGAAATGGCTAATCAAAACTGCGTTATAAAAGTGAAATCAACTCCTTTATATCTGTTCTATTCTAAAATTTTTCTATAATGTTTCCTTTTTAAATTATTATTATTGTTTACGCTGTTACAGTTCCCACTTTTCTCCTCTTCCCCTCCCTCATGCAGCCCTACCTTCTTACCTCCCCAAGGCAGTCCCCACATGTCCGTGTCCTTGGACTGTGCATAAGTGCTCTTTGGTGAATCCCTTCACCATCTTCCATCCAGTCCCCACTTTTCAGCAGCTGTCAGTGTGTTCTGTGTACACACCTTCTGTTACTACCTTGTTCGCTAGTTTATGTGCATCAGATTCTACACATAAGTGGGATCATGTGGTATTTTTCTTTTCACTGACTTGCTTAATTTATTTGGCATGATTTTCTTCAGGTTCATCCATGCTGTTGCAAAATGCACGTTTTCTTGTTTTTTACATTACAAAACTGCATAGTTTTGCATTGTGCAAATAAACGTACCACAGCTTTTTTATCCACTCCTCTGTTGATGGGCACTAGGGCTGTTTACAGATCTTGGCTACTGTAAATAGCACTGCTATAAGCATAGGGGTGCATATACTTTTTTGGATTGGTATTTTGGGGTCCTCGGGGTATAGTCCCAGAAGTGGAGTCGCTGGGTCAAAAGGGAGTTCCATCTTTAATTTCTAAAGGATACTCCATGTTGTATTCCACGGTGACTGCTTAAGTCTGCATTCCCACCAACAGTGCACCGATGTTTGAATTGGTATAAGACATACTGAGTCCTTAAAGTATGATGGGTGTTATTTTTTCAGATTATGTTAACTTTAAATGTGTTTTCTCAATTTTTAATTTAATCATTGGGGTGATATTGGTTACTATCATTGTGTAAGCTTCAAGTGCATGATATTATAATATGTCATCTGTACATTGTGTGCTCGTCACTCAGAGATCAGTGTCCTTCTGTCACCGTATGGCTGAACTGCTTTCCCTCTGCAACCCTCCCTCCCACTCTGAATGTGTTTTTAAATAATTAAAATAGAAATCTTATTATGTGGAAGCCACAGTATTTCTTTGATGGTCAGTGTTATATTTTTTCTTCATGGCATTATTTATTTTTAGTTTTTAAATGAAGTTTAGATGTAGAAAAAGTCTAATATGTTAGTCTAGTAGAATGTATTATAGTATTTAAAAAGTTACATTTTAAGTCTGGTGATGTTATATACTTCTTTCATAGTTACTTTAAATTTTGAACTTGAAAGGAGAATATATAGAGGTCATCTTTTAAAATCTGAAATAGTCACTGTAACATATTGAAAGTATTTTTCCTGATTATAATTTTCAAACGTTTTTTATTTTTATTTTTTACTTAAAATTTTTATTTTAATGTAATTTCTGACTTACAGAAAATAAGAGTAGTACATAGAAGTCCCATTTTTTTTATTCAGATATCACAGATGGTAACATTTTGCTATACTTGTTTTATGTACTCATTTATATAAAAAATTTTTTTCTGACCTCTGCGAGAATGCACTGTAGATATAATGCCCCTTCTACCCCTGAATACCCCTGTATGTATTTCTTTAAAAAGGGCATTTTTTAATATACTGGTAACCACATAATTATCAAAGTCAGCAAATTAACACTGATAGAATACTATTATCTAATCTACCCACTGTGTTCACATTTTTTTACATATCATCCCAATAACGTCAATTCTAGCAAAATAAAATCTAGAATCATTGATTTCATTCAGTTGTCTTGACTATTTAGTCACCATTCATCTAGAATATATCCTGAGCCTTTGTGTTTCATGCCATTGGTATTTTTGAAGAATACTGGCCAATTATTTTATAGAATGTCCTTAATATGTTTTTTAAGTGTTTTTTCATCATCAGATTCAGATTACATGCTTTAGGCAGGAATATCACAGAAGTTTCATTGTATTCTCAGTGCATCATATTAGAAAGCATATAATGTTTATTTGTCCAGTTGCTGGTGGTGTTACTTTGATCACTTGGTTGAGAAGGTGTCTTCAAGGTTACTCTGTGGTAACATTTTACTTTGTCCTATCAGTTACTGTGTTAGGCCATGTATAATGCACACCCAGGTTCTTTGTCCAAGCTTTCAGGAAAAAAAATCTTTCCCTTTATTTTCAATTCAATTATTTATTTACTTATATTTAGAAACAAAACCAATTATCATATTCCAGGGTATTATTTGCATACAGGTATCATTATTGCTTTCTAGAGTTACACTTTTAGTGCATAAGCATAAATAAAAGAATCAAAAACATTTATATAGATATGGAATAGTACTACCCACGTATAATGTGCATCCTTATTTTTCCCTCAAGAATTTGGGCAAAAAGTGCGCATTATACACAGCAAAATATGGTAACTTTATTCCTCTTTTAAAAAAATGTATTGATTGATTGATTTTGAGAGAGAGGAAGGGAGAGAGAGAGCTATTGATTTGTTGTTTCACTTATTTATTCATTCATTGGTTGATTCTTTTATGTGGCCTGCCACGGATCAAACCCACAACCTTAGTGTATTGGTACAACGCTTTAACCAACTGAGATACGCGGCCAGGACAGTTAATTTTTTTCTATCACGGCCATGACTTCCACAAAACAGCGTTTCTATGGCCCTGCCTTTGCCTGCCTTTCTGGTGTTACAGTAGTCCTCGCAGCTAGTTCTGAGTCTGCTGGGCTTGTGGGGCCTTGGGGACCTGTGGGGCCTGTGCTGTTTTACTCATCCTCTTGCCTTCATATGAAATTGCCCTTGCTCATCGTTAAGGCTTACCGTGGGAATGTCTCCTCTTTCTATTATTCATTCTTTTTTTTTTTTCAGTAACGTTTGTTGAGTACCTTCCAGGTACTAGGCATTCTGTAGGTTTTACACATGTAAAATAAATAGAATATAGAAAATGCTGACTTCATGGAGCTTAATGTTTAGGTAAGAAAGACAGGCAATGGAAAATGAAATAATAAATAAATATATACCAAGTGGTGATCTGGACAATGAAGAAAAATAAACCAGGACAAGGATTAGTGGGAATGCTATGGGTGTGGGTGTTTGAGTGGATAGGTAGAAGTTTGGATTTATAAAAAGTGATAAGACTTTCTGATAAGGTGATATTTGAGCAGTTGGCCTGAAAGATATAAGGGAGAAGCCGCGTGAATATTTGGGGAAAGAGCACTCTAGGAAGAGGGAGTAGTGGGTGTAAAGATCTTGGAACAGGAACGTATCGGAGTGTTTGTGTAATGGCACAGAGATTGGTATGGCTGGAACTGAATGAGTGAGCTGCTTTGTGGTGGGCTAGAGACTGGGACAAACCAGGTGAAGCCTTGCAGGATAATGGTACTGATTTTAGATTTTACTGTAATGGGTATAGGAAGACAGACGTGAGTTTTGAGTAGAGCATTAATCTGATTCGACATATTCCAGAAGGATCACTCTATTGGGTTGAGACTAGACTGAAGTAGTGTACTAGGTCTAAGGTGGGATTTAGGGAGATGGTTTAGGGAGACCATTGCAGTGATCCAAGAGAGAATAGATTTTGATATACACAGGATAAGTTTGATTTTAAACTCTCTGGGTGTAGTAAGATGTTGGGACTAGAGATATAAATTTGGGATTTATCAGCCTGCAGATGGGCCACTGAAGAAAAAGGCACATCACTCCAGGTTGGTAGGTGGCAGGTTTAATAAGCAAAGGAACTTAGGAAACTTACTGTAGGCAGCCACAAGGCAAGTCGTTTTCTGCACCCGCTGGTAAGAATCTTAAAAGTTTACATAGCAGCCTTGCCCTGGCCAGTATGTTGGAGCTGAGTACCATACATAGACCAGAAGGTTGCAGGTTTGATTCCTGGTTAGGTTAGGGCACATACCCAGGTTGCCAGTTCAGGGTTTGTGCCAGAAGGCAGCCGGTCGATGTTTCTCTCTCACATTGATGTCTCTCTCTCTCTCTCTCTCCCCAGTCCTCTCTAGAAGCAATGAAAAGATGTCCTCAAATGAGGCCAAACAAATTTACACCCAAGCCTTAACTGGGCTCAGTCACTTACACAGGAGGCCTTAACAGGGTTCAGTCAGTACCAAGTCCAGATAATCTCATCAGCATATTTCTATCTCAAGTCTGTATACTTGGGCAGCTTCTAGTGCAGGGAAATGCACAATTCCAAATACAGAGGAGGGAGTGGGAAGCCTTCAGTGGCCCAGGTCCACCTGCTGGGTACACTGGTGATGGTGATGACCTTCCCCAATAGGCCATTGCATTTTATTTTGTTACTTGCTATATACATTTACTTTGCCATTTTAAAATAGGTTTTACTTGTCTTTTTCTCATTGACTATCCTTTGCCTGCTTTTTGTGTTACAGTTATTTTCCATCCTAACAAATGTTTTTTCTACCCTGTCCTGTACCTTTGCACTTTGTGGTATTTTTCACTGTTTAGAATGTTCTTTTTTATAGTCACATTTGTAGATTTTTCTTTACTACTTTATAAGTCCTTAAATGAATTTTCATGTAAAATTAATTGAGAAAAGGGGAAATTTTCTAAAGCATAATAGGAGGCGAGTGTTACTAAAGTTTATTTGCTTATTGAAAAGTTAGGTGCCTAAACAACATGTTTATGTATTGTAATCCAGCCATGCAACTTTCCTTTAAACATCTCCTGGTTAAACATGAACTTGAATGCTTTATTTTAGAGAGAAACTATTTGCCCATCATAATACAATACACGAACATCAAATAAATTGTGGGAAATAGAGAACAGAGAGAAAAAAAACATTTCTAATAATCCTCGTATCTAGACAAGCCTAGTTAGTGTTTTGATGTATTTCCTTTATCTTTTTTTCTCCTCCTTCTTTTTAAACATACCCCTTAAGTAATTATAATTGGGAGACTTCAAAGTTGAGGTTCTGCTAAAAGATAGTACTCCAAGTGTATTTTTAAATGTACGCTTGTCTAATTAGTTTTCAGAGGACTCACCTCATCTAAATGTAGATAAATTTCTTTTCTTTTTGAAATTGAAGGGTTCCAAACTGTCACTTAGTATAAACACGTTTGTGACAAGGTCTTTTAACTGACTTGTAATACTAGGGTACCCCTGACTGGGATGTCAGTTTTCATGATACACTGATTGCACTGTGTCTGAAGGAAAATGTCAGGTGTGTGTCATAGTACAAGACAGAGAATTAGGCAGTGCACTTGCCAGCAATTACCCTTACGTTTAGTTGCTGTGCCTTAGATCAGATCAGGTCTACTAAGAGATGTTTTCCGCCAATTTGTTTATTTTTCATTCTGCTATTAGTCTAGTCCTACACCATTTTTATTTCTTAATGTATGCAAAAATATATCTGCATGAGTGTTTACTGGGTAGTAAAAGTTCAAGTCATAACCATTTGGGCTTACAAATCAAAAGGCACTTTGGTTCTTTTGTGCTTTAGGGTATATTTCTGACAGGTATCATGTATAAGGTCTTTCCTAATAAATAACATTACTTTAAAAACTTTTTAGCGGATATTGTAATCAGAGGTTTAGTGTAATGAGAGGAGAGTATTTTCAATGACTAAGAAGTGTTTTCAGTTTTTTAATGGGAGCATTTGTGTTCGTATTTTTTCCTTTCTATAGTGAGAGATAATTAGGATAGATATAATTAAGTACATATTGCAGATGAGGTAATTGAGCTGCAGAGATGCAGTTTGTCCAGATACGTAGCTAGAAGGTAGAAGACTGTAGGTCTTTTGGTCCCTTGTGACCAGTTGAATGGGGAAAATTTCTGCCTGTTTGAACTATCCATATCTTTGTATAATTCAAAACAACTGTAAACACATTTTATACTCTTTTCCCTCAGCAATGATGGGTGTAGCTTGCATGTGGTACTTAAAGGTTGATCCCAATTAGCCATTGAAACATTTTCTATGTTTACTCTATTGAAAATATGATTAATCTATCTGAAATGGATTTTATATCTATAAATGTTTTATTACCCATATTAAAAAAAACCTTTTCCTTAATCATATTGAAGATGCACTTTTTGCATATTCTATTTAGAGTTAGGTAAAAGAGAGTAAACGTTGTTTAGTGGTAGTCTAAATTCTATTTTGTATGGAAGAAAGGAAAAAAAAGATTAAAGAAGGTATTTAGTCACTAATTAAAATAGATTAGAGTTTTGAGTGCTATAACTTTGGTCTGGAGCTGAGTATGCCCAACAGGTATGTCAGAGAAAGATGGGAAGAAGGGCGGGGCTGGCAAGGAAAGAACTTTGTAAAGGCAAATACACAGTGTGGGCTCTTTGTCAGGGCCGTAGAGCTGATGGCGAAATAGGGGCCCACTTGCTGGTTGTTCTTTGAGCTTGTGCGATACCAATCTTCCAGCTTACAAGTAGAAATTCTCTAGGAGAGGCTCTGAGAAATCAATCCAGATGTTGTTCCTAGGTTGTTAAATATCCGTGCAAATGTTTGCTCTGTGTGTAGTATAGTTTCAAAAAAAAAAAAAAAAAGAATTGAAATGTTACTAAAAAAAGTGAACTGTAATTTACCTTGATTTTGCTGAATGAAAAGAATAAAATGGATAGCCCCTTCAGGGCTTCATTATTTGTGTGAATACAAATGAAAGAATTTGCTTCAAAGGGAACATTATTTTGTAAAGAAAACAGATACTTTTCCCTTGTATTATTGTGTAACCCTTTGAGAAAGCAGGTTGACTGTGTTTTTGCTTTATGATTTCTCTTTAAATACAATATTTTGCTTTGGTGACAATGAATAATAACTGCTCCCAAGAAGAAAATTATATTTCCTTTTAATTATATGATCTGTCAGTGATAAAGATGATGATTACCAACACAATTTAATGATGTTAAAGAAATTAATGAATTTTTTAAAGATTTTACTTATTTATCTTTAGAGGGGAAGGGAAGGAGAGAAGGAGAGAAATATCAATGTATGGTTGCCTCTCATGCATCCCCCGCTGGGAACCGGCCTGCAACCCAGGCATGTGCCCTGACTGGGAATCGAACCGCAGTTCTTTGGTTCTCAGGCCCACAGTCAATCCACTGAGCTACACCAGCCAGGACAGAAATTAATGAATTTTGATTACTTTGCTTATCTTGTACTCTGTAGTCCAGTTTATTTAAAATCTTTTCTTTGGCATTCTTTTATATGACTTTTACATTATCACTGCTATAATGTCATTGAATAGCTTAAGGATGACAATAATTACTGGATTTTTTGAGGCAGCTTATGTAAATCATAGCTGCAAATCAACTTTTAGTTCCTTGCCTACTAGGTTGTTTTAATTATAGTCTGTATTGAACGGTAGTAATGTATGAGTAAAATGCTTACATGTGAGTCTTGACCTATTAATGACATCTAGTAAATTAATGTTACTTAAAAATTGTTTATGAGTTGTATGTTGTTCTTGTTCTTTCTGAGTGATTTGTTTTACTTATTTATGTAGCTATTTATTTCCTTTACTTTGGGTGTCTTTAGTGGTTGTAAGGAGGTACTCTACGGTTTAGGTTCTTGCTGTCTGTTTAGTGCATAGCCGTGTCACATAATCGCATGGCCTTCCAGTCATGTAATGTGCCTGGATATATAAACTAACCTAAGTGGTGAGGCCTTTGAGAGGTGATAATCATTTATATATGTTTCTTACGGTGGTTTTTCTCGTGTCTTCATTTTATGGAAGATTACTCTAGTGCCTGTTAGAATTTCTCACCAGGACTCCCTTGCTAGAGTAAACGTGGTGAAGAGTGTCTGTCCTGGGGTGGCTCACGTTTGGCTCTCTGTAGAAGTGACGTGTCTTGAGCAGTCATAAATATGTCTTAGGAGATGAGACAAAATGCCCAGGCCTGAAGATGACAAGGGCAATCCATCTGGACTAGAATTAAGTTGTAATCTATTGCACTATTGTATATGGAATACATTGCTTCTCTGGTGGATGTTTTAACATGAGGGCCACGTCTTCTTTTACAGAGGAAGAGAAGTTGGATTATATAAAGTTGGTGTGTATCCAGCACCATTTAGGAAAAATAAAATTATTTAGGAGGCACTATTGTAGCCACCAGGGAAATGATATTTATTGTAACTCATCACTGGTATAGCATAGTTTTTTATAGTCTGGGTGAAATTATCTCTAGTTTTTTCAATTTCCCTTTATTGGATTCCAGGATTTTCAGTATTTTGTTGATGCCAATACCTTTTCTTGGTATCTTTGTACTGAGGAAGAAATAATTGTACTGGAGGCGATGTCACTTTCTAGTGAGTTAGGTTGGTTTGTCAGATACTGAGAGGCTCATTGTCTCTAGTTTGTAGACAAAACTAAGTTTTGGGAATTTTAATGATGAGAACCTGATCTTTCCACGATGCTGACAGTGACGCGCTGCCTGAATCTCCTGTTGCCTGACAGCTTCCACACCCACCCACCTTCTTAAAGCTCAAGATCAGGGAAACTCTCTTTGGTTTTATGCAAATTTTAGACAGATTTGGAAACCCAAATAATAACTTTAAATATTATTTATAATCCTAGGCATGCATATTTGAGTTATAAGGAAACTTTTTGCTTTTGATAATGTGAAGGTAATTGAAGAATAACATACCCTACTCTAAAAGATAAAGAACAATGCTAAGTAATGTTTATTTGGTATGTTCATGAGTTATCTTTAAACATTTTTATCACATTAACTAACTCCTATCAGGATACAGGTTATTAGTGGATGAGGAGAGGAGTGTTTTCATTCATTTCAGTCGTGGGTACATTTTCACAGAAGATTGAATGATAAATGTTTTTAAAAAACCACCTCTTAGCTAGTTGGCTCATTTTTGAATGGAACTCTGCTTGTCTGACTCCAGTCTGAACTGTTCAAATGTTCTGTCGCCCTTCTTTTCCTTTAACTAATGTTTACTTTGCAATTACGGTTGTATGAGTTTGCATTCTAATCTGCCACCTCCAAAATTAGGTAAGAGACTTTTTTTGTTTGTATGTTTGTTCTGCAAAGAGAGCAAAAAAAAATTCTTACGAATCTATAGTTCCTAGACTCAGTCTGATTTTTTTAGTGAAAACTCATATTTAAGTATTTTTTAAATTAAAAAAAGTTTTAAAGAACTGGAAATTTTCCCCCTCCTCTCATGATTTTTCAGCAAGTCTAAAACTATTTTAAAAAGTCATTTATTTTTTTGCATATTTTGTGGTAGGTAGGAAGTATTTTTTACAAAAGGATTTTATCTTTGTGTTTTGACATTCATATTATTATTAAAAAAAAATTTAGAATTTTTCTCGTCTATTTTCTTTTCCTTTTGTGATTTTATAAATTTAATATAAAAATAAATAATTTAATCATACTTTTTTTTGTTTTTTAGGTTGCTATGGAGTTGATGGAGAGAGCGACTCTATTATGAGCTCGGCTTCTGAAAACTCCACTGAACCGTGGTTTTGTGATGCATGTAAATGTGGTGTCTCCCCTAGCTGTGAACTGTGTCCTAATCAGGATGGGATTTTCAAGGAGACAGATGCTGGAAGGTCGATATCATAGTTCTGTTGGGTTAATATGCCTGCTTTATAATGTGTCTGCTTTTGACTACTGTGTCTTTTACTCTGATTCTCTGAGTTACACCCTTTCCTTGGATGCTTTTTGTGTCTTCCTGGCAGAGAGTAAATGCTAAAGATCAGTGTGGCAAGGAGGGAAGACCATTTATTAAGTACCTGCATTTGTCTGGATACCCAGTATCCTAATTAATCCTAATATTAGCCCTATAGTAATACAAGTTATAAAGTTGCTAATTTTATAGGTGTCGTACCTAAGGCTCAGATTGTTGAACTGATTTCAATTTTTTCAAAACCACAAGCTAGCGATCAATGAAGCTTGAACCCATACCTTGATTGATTGATTTGATTTGATCGAATTTAGAGAAAGAGAGGAAGGCGGGTGGAGAGAGAGACACACACACACATCGATTTGTTGTTCCACTTATTTATGCATTCATTGGTTGATTCTGGTATGTGCCCTGACTGGGGATCAAACCCTTAGCCTTGGTGTATTGAGACAACACTCTAACCAACTAAGAGCTTCCCGGCCAGAGCTGAACCCGTATCTTTTTGACTGCAAGAATATATTAGGGGAGAGAACCCATATAGTGAATTAAGCGGGGGAGTTTAATTTGAAGAATTATTAAACTGATAGAAAGTAACTATGAGATATAAAAGAACTCCAGAATATTGGAAGGATAACCCCTGCTACCAGGCTGGGGCTCTCAGACCTTATTGGAGAAGGTGTAGTTAGTTGTAGCCTACCGGATGGCAGGGAAGTTTGCTGGTGTGCCTTGGCCAGACCTGACCTGTGGTTCTTGGCAAGTACAGATGGCTGCACACAGGTTGCAGAGGGAGTCAGGGCCCTACCTGTGGTGTCTGTGTTGTGAAGGCTTCAGAAAAGTGATCTCCAGGCTGGGCCTGCAAGGTTGTTGGAGGACGATGCATGTGGCTGGGGCAGGGCTCCGGAAGATGTCCTCCTCTCGTCCTCTGTCCTCGCTGAGAGGCCCTGTCCTCCTGCAATGTCCTCTGCCACTCTGAGGAAGCATAACATCATGCTTGCTGAAATGCTTGCTGTAGGGCTTCTATCCATTGTTGCAGAGCAGATATAGAAGGATGGATTTGGAGCTGAGAGGCAGTAAATTGTTAACTGGTGCAAACACCTATGTTCTTTCACAATTGTATTCACACTTATCTTTATTATAAGTAGTTGTTACCAGAATAGTGTGATGTCTTTCCTGTTTTTTCTTAGGAGACTACCATCTGGGACGGATGACGGAAATGTAGGAGTAGTTCCCAACATTTTGTACTTTGTGGATTACCACCCACACCATCTTCACTCTCACTCATCCTTATAAGGGGGGTGCTCAATATTTTATTTTGCAACATAAAAATATTTCAGTATTTTTATCAAACGTGTTTAAGATTATAACAAGAACAAAACAAACTATACAAGTTATCACCATTTCTCACATGTTAGCACTGGAAAGGATAGGATGCATTCTGTTCCAAAATAAAGGATAAGACTTAAAATTTATTAAGTGTTACTTTAGTAAGGTAAAAAAATTTTTTTTTTACTTTTCTCATTTTTGCCTCAGTTGGCACTAAGGCCCTTGAGAAATGTTGCTGTCTAATATTGTTGGGATATGCTCTGCCATGAACTCGTAGAGAGCCCTGTGTGTAAATTTCAAGAAAAAATTGGCCGAACTTCTTACCTCTTCTTCCTCATTTCTGATTCTCCCCCCAAAATATAACAACCAATTTGACGCGTGATATGAATCTGTGTTCTATATCATAGACAGAGGCATTATTTTATGTTGGACTGACTTTGGCCTGGAATTGGGGAGTTTATTGTAGCATTTCAAATGTTTGCTTCCAAGGTGGACTACCTGTATTTAGATTTCTTAGTAACTCTGATTTTAGTCAAATGATTTATCCTCTTTATGCCTCAGTTTCCTTAGCCCTTTTGAGAAGATTAAATGAGATGATTCTTATAAAATAATTATACAGTTTCTGGCGCATAATGGTGCTCATTGAATGTCTCCTTAGTTCAGCTGCTGCTGCTCCTGCTACCACTGCTGCTACTACTACTACTACTAGTGCTTTCTTGTTTAAGATTTTATTTATTTATTTTTAGAGGGAGGAGAGGGGAGGGAGAGAGAGAGGAGAGAAACAGATGTGCGAGAGCGAGATCTTATGCCCCCAACTGGGGACCTGGCCTGCAACCCAGGCAAGTGCCCTGAATGGGAATCGAATTGGCTTTGGTTCACAGGCCGGTGCTCAATCTACTGAGTGACACCAGCCAGGGCTAGTGCTTTCTAATTAAAAATATTCTACTTATTTAAGGTAATCATGGAGTATCAGCTGCATAAATTCTTTCTGGTAACTCTTTAATTCTGAGAGTTGAAGTTTATGGTAGAAAATTGTGGTGAATAAATAAGTCAACTTTGGAAAACACAGAGCTTCACAGAGCTTACTTTCTGGGAAAAGGGTGCTTTTTTGTTATTAACAATTTGAAAGTTTTATTGAAAACTTTAAAGTAGCTGTTTCTTTGTGCTATCACAATTGACAAAGAGACTTGTAAAGTTGCTTCAGAATGCAGAAAAGGGAGGCCTTTTTAACCACTTAGATTTATTGAGAGAGATTTATATTGACTCCTGTGGACCTTTGTGTGTGTATGTGTATTATATAATATATATATTGTATAATAGAATACAATAATACACACACACACACACACCCCTCCCTTGATTGTGCAGTCTGGCAAAATTCTTGTACACTATTTGAACAATTTGTTTATGTACATACTCACCTATAGGCTAGTGGAAATTACAGGTCTTGGTAAAGTTTGAGGGATATAACACTAGGTTGATTCAAGGCAAAAAAAGTACAAACAGAAAACGAGAAGACTTGACAAGACATTTAGTATTCTAGCTTCACATGGAAAACGGGAAGAGAAAGATCACTGAATGGAAAGGAAAAAAAGTTTTGAAATTGAACTCTATTACATGGGCTAATTAGACCTTTTCCCCTGTTTCTGATGGTAGCCTCCAGTTCTACATATAAAATGATGTTCTTGAATGTGAGAAAACCATCATTATATTCTTGTCATTAAGTTTTTATTTCATATCTTAGAGTACTGTACCCTGTCCTAAGTGGTTTAATAAACCCGATTACTGGCAACATCAGACAAACTCTAATATCTAGAAATAGCGTGTTAGGCAATGCTGGAAGCACTTACATTCATTGTTAGACCTCCAAACTGCCTGTGTGGCACTCTGTTCCTAGCAGAAACTGAGTGAATGATTATCGAATGAATCATGAAAAATGGAAAATAACATACTGGAAGTGAATTTGCTTTATATGTTATAAAGGCACTACAGATTCAAGGCGTTTCAGAATCAAATTTGATTGATTAATATTGTTCCTATTCTGAAATGAGTCTTTTAAGAAGTATCTTTCACCTTAGTTTGCTTTGTTAAAATATGTGAATTTAAAAGAATCTATTAATAGTTTCTATACTAGAATAACAATTCTGACTCTTTGTTTTTTGATGGTTTTATGTGATGCTTGTTTTCTCCTCCTTTCCCCAATCAACATCTGTCATCATAGCTCCAAGCAAAGTGGATGGTAAAGTAACAAGGAAGATTATTCCTTTTTGAATTCTCGATTTGTCTTAATTACAAAGTTCTAAAGTATGTGCAGCTAAACAAACGAACTAAACGCTATTTACAACAGGTATTAGTAAGGACCAACATTGTCTCAGCTTTTTGAATGCATTTTAATAAAGACTAATGTTGGCATCTTCCCACGAGTGGTTGGGGGAAATGATACACTTGTGTGCCAGTCATACTGAAATGGCATTTAAATCTGTAGCACTTTGTGTGACTTGTTCTAAAACATATTAAGAAGGTCAGTATGAAGCAAGCAGCCAGCTGTTGGGTTTATCAAAGATAAACTCCTGCAGAGTGCAGCGGCACTTAATACACCAGTGGAGCATGAAAAAACTGAGCAAATTAAATTGAGAAAGCTGCTTGTTGAAGATGTGTATCTTTATATTGAACTCCACAGGATGCATTTGGGAGGCTGGATTAAAACATTCTATCAAGGAAAAAATCTCAAAACCTTGGATTTTCTTCTAATAAAAAAGATAATTTTCAAAGATTTGTAACTATTTTACTTAGAACCTTTATAAAATGATTCTTAGTCATATTTCTTTAAAATATTCAGCGTATCACAAGACAGAAACATGTAGCAATCATGGCCTGTTAAGCTGTGATAAAGCAGAAATTGTTAATATATTCACAAGGTAGGAGATTTGCCATCTCATTTTTACCCTTTCTTACAGAAGGGATATAGATCTGTTTAAATTTCAAAATCCAGTGATCCATATTTTGTTTGGTTGATGGCAATCAGAAATGGAGCCTAATATATTAAAGAAGGTTCAGAGCACTTAAAAAAAAAGAATTAGAATCAACTTCCATTTACCTCTTTGAGTGTGCTGAGACTTGGAGCATTCTTTGTTTAGTGTCGCAGCATCACTCAGACCTTAACAAATTTGTATGTGGGGAATATAAGTTGTAGGATGTAGGTTGTATGGGGAAGAGATGCATGAATGAAATATGACTTCCTTATATTATTATAACTGTCCTGTTCAGTTTTCTAGCAATCAGTTTTAACCTAGGAAGAAAGTCCAGCTACATATCAAATATTGTTTTAAAATATGTCCTTAGGTATTATCCAACAGCTTTTAGAAAAAAACGTAACAAGAACTATTTTACCTAATTACTACAGAGTAACTTCCCAGTGTTAAATTAAGATCTTTAATTCTCAAAGTACTTAAAGTAATGAACATGAATACTTTTTCTTGCATATGAAAATGATGTTTTGTTCCATGTGAGTAATGGTTTTGTGCAAATATTTAAGAATAACAGACAAGTACAAAGTGCAGTGAATTCTAAGTAAGAGGAAATTATAGCTGTTAACTCTTAGCTTTGGCTAAGAATTAAGGAAAAGTAATGCTTGTCTCTTTTTCTGTAAATAAAAGATATTCTATACGTGGTCCATATTCTTCCGTTTTATATCTGAAATTTGGAAATCTGACCATAGAACTCTTTCAGCAGTTATTTGAGATGGTATACATTTTACATCTATTTTCCATGTGGACATTTTGTAAAAGGGCTTGATGGCAAATGTTTATGTTCTGTCCTCATAGATGGGTTCACATTGTTTGTGCCCTGTATGTTCCTGGAGTAGCATTTGGAGATATTGACAAATTACGACCAGTGACACTAACTGAAATGAACTACTCCAAGTATGGTGCCAAGGTGAGGCAAAGTGTTTTTGATTACCTAGCAAAGTTTTTACTCATTAATTTGCACGACTTTTTACTGATGTTGTTGATTACCGAGATGATTGTTAGTAATCATGCTATTTGTATAGTAGTGAGCATTAAGTCATTTATCATTTATAGTAATTTTCTCAGAAAGCCAAAACTCTATAAATTCTCCCATGTATTTTTAATTTACGATAACCTGTGGGGGTAAAATGGTAACTGACACTACTGCTATTTCCCTGGCATTTAACACAGTGCCTGGTATATACTGAGTTCTCAGAATAAATCCTTATTTTTAATTAGTGGGATCAAGTGAAAACCTACTTCTGACTTTACTTTTGAAGTGGAATTTGTCAAACTTGTGACAAACAGTGCTGGAAGCACTTATTTTACTCAGGTTTGGAGGACTGGTTTTATCACTGTGGCTCCATAACCTGCTGAGCAAATGATTCTCAACCTTGATTGTTTATAAATTAATTTTTCTTGACTGACCTTTAGGATTACAGATGGTGAAAAAACCTACTTATTAATTTAACTCAGGGATACAATGACTACAAGCATCCTGGAATACTGGAAGTAATTGGGCACCACTATGTTCTCTTTTCATTACTGCTTCTTGGGAAATTGGGAAGGAAGACTCTTGAATAGTATCAGAAACATATTAAAGATGAAGTGGAGAATTTATAGATTGTTGGAAAAGTTTGACACCGAAAATTGAGAAATTTGACAGTTTCTGTAATTATATTCAGAGTATCTTCCTTGGGCTCTAACTACCCCACTGTCCTACCCCGGGCCCCCTGCATTCGAGTAACTGTGCTTTAGTTTGGATAATTTTTGTTTAACTATCTGCAGCTTCCCTCTCCAGAATTAGCTAAAGCCCCCAGGGAGGAAAGCAGGTCCAAGCACTGAATTTACTTTCCTGGTCCTCAGGTAATTCTACACTATCTTGTTAACCTTTCGAACGCCTTTAAGCTATAGTTTAAAAAAACATTTGTCTACATTTTCTAGTTGAGCCACATTAATACAGATGACCTAGTTCACCATTATTGGCAGTAGAAGTTACTGCTTTTTGATAGTAGCTCCAAAATTTATAAGCACAGAGCTAGAAGGGACTAGCTTAAGCCATTTTTAATAGGCATACATTATTATCATAGATATAAATCTAGAAAAAAAAACAGTAACTAAATATTCCTTCGTATAACTGAAGCCAGCAGTAACCTCTGGACTGAAGAGTCATTAAATGTCCAGTTGTTAGCTGATGTTTTCATTATCACTTGATTTTATTTTGAAGTATTACTAGGGAATGGAGTAGAGAAGTAGGTGTTCTCTGCCTCATCTGCAAAATCGAACGCAGTGCCGAGAGTGAAAACAGGGACAGCTCGTCTGGGCTGCGTCGTCCACCCATTTCCTGGCCCCGACTGCCTCTCCCCTGTGTTCTCAGTTGCTTAGCTCCCCAGCATCTGAAACGATTCAGGCCATTAAGGAGTATTCTGTTTTCTGTGGTAGGTTTTTATATACTCTTGTAAGTCAGGACATTTTTTGTCAGGAAATTTTTCTTTGTATTCACTGTGAAATCCTTTGCTCACTTATATCACATTAAATTAAGTTACACGTAACAGTTTGGTTTTCTGTTCATAATATCGGCATCCTTTAAATGAGTTAATATCTCTTTTTCTTTCCTGCCCTCTCTCTCTCTCTGTTTTGGTATCATGTTTAGATTACTATTTGCTGGTATTTCATAGCACACGCGTTGTACTGTGATTGGGGAAAGACCTTTAAGTAGGCAGCAGAGTATCAGGAGTTGGGAGTGTTTTCACATCAGCACCCAAGGTCCTGCTCCCCCCGTTTCCACTCACTGCTGATGTGTCTGTCTGGTGACGTCTACCCACTTGGGAGACACTAACTTACAGTGTTTGAACAGTATTTCTAGTGCCGACTGAAACTTTCCCCCTTTATGTGTTTTCCTCATATTTAATTTACTTAGAAAACATTTACTAACATTTCCTTAATTGTCTGTTGGCAGTCTTCCACAATTTAGCAAGTTTTCTTTTATGAAGATTCCTATACCAAAGCAGTATATATTTTTAGACTATATTTTTTCCCCTGTGTAGATAAGAGAGTTAAAAAGATAAAAAAATAGATTTGGAGGGAATTTGGGATAATTTCAGTAGTTTATACTTTCAGTTTTACAGTTTTTCCTTTTATAGACAAAAATAATATAAATAAGTGTCTATATCAGGTATCACTACTGATTTCACCAAATTATTTACTTAAGATCACTTTTAATTTTCTTGAAGATATTTTAAAAATGCATGGTTTCTTTGGTTGTAATGCCTAGATCTTTTGGTGAATTTCCTTTGAGTTTTTGTTTATTGTCATTCATTTTTCCTAGCAGTATTATATTGTTCCAATTAGTATAGCTTAATGGTTAAAAGCATGGACTGTAAAGTAAGATTACCTTGGTCGGAAGACTGGTTCCCAATTATTTCTTGTGTTATTTTGAGCAGATTTATTAACCTCTCTTCACCTCAAATTTCTCATGTATAAAATGGGAATACTTACAGTATCTCATTCACATCTCAGTGTGGAATATTATCAAATGATATTAATATACATAAATTGCTTAGAATAGTGCCTAACATATGATAAACCCTCAAATAATATTATCATTATTATTATGTCAGTGGAACTTTGGTTTATTTGAACTACATAGAGAATTACTTTTTCCATGTAAACTCTTGGCTTTCCCAGTGTTATTGTTTGCATTAATATACTACTATTGGTTCACTATGTGCATTTTGTGGATGCTTCGTTTGAGAATGCTGTCTTTGTCCTGGAAATATTTGTACACTGAGCACTTCCCTGTTACTCCATTGTAGGAATGTAGCTTCTGTGAAGACCCTCGTTTTGCTAGAACTGGAGTTTGCATTAGCTGTGATGCTGGGATGTGCAGAGCTTATTTCCACGTGACCTGCGCCCAGAAGGAAGGTCTGCTTTCAGAGGCAGCAGCGGAGGAGGTAGGTTTATTTAAACCCATCGTCGATGAACACGTTCGTGAGACTTCTCATGACCCAGTTACATCCTGCAGCAGGTATGCCTCGTCAGTTAAACTTACATGTTGATCCTTAAAGGCTTTGCCTAGATTGCGGGTCTAAAACTTCAAGAGTAAAGAATGTATCTGAGGTTTTCTTAGTCTTAAAGCAAGTCAGACATTTGAAAAACACGTTAAAATTTGGTAGTGAGATCTGATGGATGAAATGAAACCTAATCCAAAGTGTCTTAAAGCATTAAAATGTCAGCATATTTTATATGAGAATCGGAAATTGTATTTGGGTAATAATCTTGCTATTACTTTCTAAATAAAACCACTACTCTGTCTTTATAAGCTGCATTTCTATCTCTTTACAATTATTTTTAATTCTATAATTTTCCTTCTAGGTTTATCAGCTTTAAATTAAGCAATAAGTTGTTCTAAAAGTGTGTTTTGGAGACTTCCTAATATTATTTCAAGGGGTCTGTGAAGTTAAAGCTATCTTCATGACTATATGAAAGTGGTGAATTACTGTTTTTATTCTTAATTCTCTCTTGAGCAACAGGGGTGGTGTCCAGATATTGTATAACAAAACAATATAACATTTTTTTGAATGTGGAAACAGTTTTGAGAATCAAGATATCTTCCTTTATGTCAACTGTCTAGACATTAAACTGATTTGCAAAAATGTAAAATGGTGCCACTCTTCTTAAAAAATTTTGTGTATATGTAAATTACTGTATTTTTCTCACATGGTCAGAGATAGTTGAACACCACTTTGACTGGGTTCCACCCTGTTGGAAGGAAGAAAAAGGAGATTCATAGTTAAGCTTTCTTTCAAGAACATGGTCTGGAAATTTCGTACACCTCATTGGCCAGAAGTTATCACATGACCATGTCTGGCTGCTGAGAAGGGTAGCCGTGTATTCAGTAAAAACTCAGAGGGTTCTAATACTAAAGGGAAGAGAAGAGAAGAATAGGTATTAGAAGGTGGTGGTTTTTACAGTAGTTGATATTTGCTTAATATACCTGTTTCATTCTCTAAACAAGATTAATCCCTTGGTCATGTTAACCTTAGAATTAACCTTAGAATTAGAACTAGGGTTTATTGTCTCTCAATGCAAAATTAACTAATTAAAACAAACAAACAAAACAACAACAACAAAGCATTACTTGGGCTACTTATTCCCTTTCAGATATCTTTGAGACCAAAAATGACTGACTGGTCTTCCCAGGTCAGGCTTTGGCCCTAATGTCTAACCTATGCAAGCACGTGTTCTATCTGATCACTCAATTTCAGCCTTTCCTGCTTTAAAACAATGAGTAATACTTCAGATATGGCCATTTGATTGGGCTTCAATGTACTCTTTGTTTCCATTTAGTATTTTCTGTCACCAAAATTTAGAGCGTGTCATTGAGAAAGCAGCTGTGTGTATGTGTGAATGCAATCTCCTACCTACATTTTTGTATTTTATTTTTATAGCCACATGTAGTTATTATTAAGCCTACTTTACTAATGAGTTATCAGAGGCCCAGAGATGTTTATCAACTTGTTGAAGCTGTAAAACTAGTAAATAGTGGAGCCAAGATTTGTATCCATGGTTTTATATTTCCAAATTCTGTGATCTTATCCACAGTGCTATGCTATTGGGATCTGTGGGTATCACACTACAGAATTGCATCATATATTTGTTTTAATGTTAAGGACATTTTAGATTATTTTAAAATTATTATTTCTCTTTCTGTTCTTTTCTCATTCATTTCTGTGTGTGTGCGTGTCATTATTTCTCTTTGGGTTGTAAAACCCCACCTTGCTAAGAGATTCCTTTACTATAACTTAGACAAAAACTTTATGGACGCTTATCTTTATTTCTCATCCTTTAGATTACCTGTCATTTTGTTAGCAATCTACATTGTAGATTACTATGTTAGGCTCTGTATGTTAAAAAAATTTCTATTTTTGATAAGTGTCTTTTTTTTGTACCCAATTCTTTATGAATAAAAAAATGTACCCATTGGGCTAGTACTGTGAAATATGGCTATGAGAAAGTTGTGTTTCCATTTATGATTTTAGGGTTATATAAAGAATTAAAGGGGATACCTAAAGTGTTTATTGACAGGGCCTGGACTTCTTAGTCCACCGTTGTTCTAGTTAGACTCTGTCTGTGCATTATGAGCCGTCTAGAAATGTCCCACTTATCTGCATTGGCTAGTTCTGGCTATTTTCTGAATATGTTGTTTTATAATATTAACCTATGTATGCATAACTTTAATAGTAAATGATAATTTCTACATAAGATTATTAAAACCCTATTTATTTTAAAAAAAATTTTTAAGGTATACCAGTATAATTAGATATAATACATAAGATTTGATTTCAGTATTTTTAAATTCACAAGGCCCTTTAAGGAAAAAAAATTGTTAAGTTGACATTGATATACAGGATTAAGGTTTTAAAGAAGCAATTTTTATCATTATGCATATAAATTATTTTTGTAATTTGTTTTAGAGATAACCAACATGGTGGGAGAGAATTTAAAAAATTATATCTTGTGTTAGATTTTTTTTATGACCCTTTAGAGTGAAAATGTTCACTTTCCCCTCTGTTTTTCGATGTAGGATATAGCAGATCCATTTTTTGCTTATTGTAAGCAACATGCAGACAGGTTGGACAGAAAGTGGAAGAGGAAAAACTACTTGGCTCTGCAGTCCTATTGTAAAATGTCTTTACAAGAAAGAGAGAAGCAGCTGTCACCAGAAGCACAGGTACGCAATTTATGTCAAAACTCGTGTTTATTCTTGTGAGGATATGTATTTCAGATCTCATGAGTGTTTGCCAATGGCATGTGAAATATAGTTATGACATCTGGTTAGTTACTTAGGAAATAGATTGCCATTCAGTTAAATGGTGAATATGGTTTGTGGCTAAATGCATTGCTCCCCATCAAGTGAACAGAGCAGCCATTTATAAAGCATGTTTCCTAACACACTGAATAAGTGGCTTAGAAGAAGTTATTCTGTCAGTGCAATGTGTCGATCACAACTTTTTCAGGCTGTTCTGATGTTTATTTATTGCAAAGGATTTGATCAGTTTGCCTATCATTTAAAATGTATTTCTATTTAAATTAAGTAAATATATGGACACTATTCCAGTTATTAAGGAGAGAAACTTCAGCTTGATCACATTAGTTTGTGACAACTCTGTTCAGAGAGTAGGACAGTTGTTACTAAGGGTAGACCTAATTTACTGTAACCCAAGAATTATACAGTATACCTTAAGGACCAGTATATCTGACTGTGGGTAGATATAACTTGCCTCGATAGAAGGAATTCTGGTTATCTTTACTTTGTCTAACTATGGAAATAAAAATCACAAGGAGTATATTCTGCTTTAATATCTTTTTGATTTGTATACTTCTTTTTATAGGCAAGGATCAATGCTCGGCTGCAGCAGTATCGTGCCAAAGCAGAACTAGCTCGCTCTACCAGACCCCAGGCCTGGGTTCCCAGAGAGAAATTGCCCAGACCACTCACTAGCAGTGCTTCAGCCATCCGTAAACTGATGCGGAAGGCAGAACTAATGGGGATCAGTACAGATATCTTCCCAGTGGACAATTCAGATACTAGTTCTAGTGTGGATGGAAGGAGAAAGCATAAGCAACCTGCTCTCACTGCTGATTTTGTGAATTATTATTTTGGTCAGTACAGACACTGATTCGTGCACATTTTCAATGAGAACAATTTGCTAATGAAAATATTTGACGTGCTGTCAGTTTTTAATTTATTATCCATGCTACATATATGAAGCAAAGGCATGTTTATTTTCCTAATAAGTTGTGGGTTATTATAAAATGCTAGGTTCATGTATTTGTGAATAGAATTAAAACTGTGTTAAATAATGTAGGTTTATTTATGTGATCAGCTCTGTGGGCATTTCTTTGTGCATTTTGTGTATTTTTATTTTCTACTAAAGTAAAATTGGATATTTAATTTAAATAGAGAGAAATATGCGCATGATTCAAATTCAGGAAAATATGGCTGAACAGAAGAATATAAAGGATAAATTGGAGAATGAACAAGAAAAGCTTCATGTGGAATATAATAAGGTAAGTTAGCTATAAAACAAACAATATATCTTACTGATGATTTCTTTTGTGATTTTACAGCATTTCTATTTATGTTTCATTTTTAAGTTCTTCTGGAGTTTTTTTTTTAAAGTGTATTTTAAAAATATTTTATTTATTTTTAGAGAGAGGGGAAGGGAAGTAGAAAGTGGGAGAGAAACATCAATGTGTGGTTGCCTCTCATGTGTCCCCTACTGGGGACCTGGCCTGCAACCCAGGCATATGCCCCAACTGGGAATCAAACCAGCAACCTTTTGCTTCACAGGCCCATGCTCAATCCACTGAGTTATACCAGCCAGGGCTCTTCTAGAGTTTTTAGGCCCTTCCCTACAGCTTCTACCCTGCATTGTCTTCATTGTCATCTCTAACACCTTGCTGAGCACTTGCTGTGTGCCAGGCACAGTTCCCAGAACTGTAGATGTACCCATTAAATTCTCACTTCAGCTTTTTAATGTGGGTTGTGCTTATTGCTCCCATTTTCAGGGGAGGAAACTGAGTCGTAAACAGGTGAAGTAACTTGCTTAGAGGCGCATGTCAGTCGTCAAGCCATAGAGTTGGTGTTTGAGGTCAGGCAGTCGGACTCGATTCTTGATTCCTAACCCCTGTGGACTATGGAACTTCTCTAAGTTCGTAGAAAACTTAGAAACTTATTATTAAATTACCATTTTTTCCACACGTGAGTGAAATCATATAGTTCTTAGCTTTTTCTGATTGACCTATTTCTGTAAGCATGACAAATGAATTCTCAAGGTCCATCCATGTCATCACAAATGGCAACATTTTGTCCTTTCTTATGGCTGAGTAGTATTCCATTGTGTATATGTGAGTCTTGGGCACATAGTGCCGTATATAGACCTAGTATCGTAGAAATGTACACTTGAACCTGTATGATCTTATTAACCAATGTCACCAATAAATTTAATAAAAACAAATAAAATAAAATTACTATTTTTATTTTGAATCATTTTGTAATGTTACTTTTGATTTAAAAAAATTACGTCCTAATTAAAATTTTATTCTACCTCTTCATTCTAATGATGAAGAAGCTGAAAAAGAAAGATCATATAAAAGCAAGATGTGGCTGAAACGTTAGGTAATAAGTAACATGAGCATACAAAACTGGAATTGACTTATTGTTAGATAACTAACATTTTAAGTGATAAAAATTTAATAGAAGAAATATCCCATAATTAGCTACATGGTAGTAAAAAGAGTACAGGGATTTAATTCAGAAGACCTGAGCATTCTTGCTAGTTCTATAATCTTGGCCAAGTCATATAAACCCTATGTTCCTTAGTTTTCTCATTGGGATACGATAGAAATGCATTTTGACAGTCACAAGGATTAATTAGCAAAACTATGTGTAAAATAATATAGTAAACTATAGTAATATACAGATGTAGGTGTTGTCATTAGTAAAAATGCTAACCTAAAATGCTTACATTTTGTTGAGGTTTCTTAACTAATTTGGACAGCCCTATCTCTCAGTGGAATTGTGACTTAAATGTATTAAAACTATAGAGGATATAAATATAGATATTTTTGGATATATATTGAGAAGTTGTTTGATTTTTCACACATTTTACTATGTATTTTAATGGTTTACTAATTAAAAATGGTTTGCATTGTAGCTGTGTGAGTCTTTAGAAGAACTACAAAACCTGAATGGGAAACTTCGAAGTGAAGGGCAAGGAATATGGGCCTTACTAGGCAGAATCACAGGGCAGGTTAGTTTCTTTCCAATTGCTATCTCTTTCTATTCTGGTTCTCTGTATTATTTTCAAAAATCAGATCTCTTATAAAGCTGTCACTTTGCTAACTGAATAATTCTGTGTGATTAGGGCAAAATAATCCCCTGGGAAAATGATTTCTGCCTAAAACACATCTAGAGCATTAGAAGCTGCCTACTGAGAACCTGTAACTTAATTTGGTTGTTTTAACAGCTATCTTGTTTGCAAAATTTTTTCATTTGCTCTAACTGATTGACCTGTCATTGTGCTGAAGTTAGGATATGAAGCGTGAGTTAACTCCTACCACATCCCCCTAACTCCCCAATTTAGCCGTTTTAGATTCTTCGTCAGATTTTTTTCTGTCCTGTTCTTATATAACTAAATATATACGTTGGGTTTACATAACTAAGAACCCATCTGAGAGTTTTTTAAAATGTAAAATTTAAAAGGCAAACTTGAAAGATTTGTTTTCTTGTTAATTTGCTTTTGAGCTGTATAAGAAATGGCTTTTGTAATTTTAATGATAAAGTGTAGTTTTTCCCTTTTAATAGATATTATTGTAGTTGTGAAAAAAATTACTTTATCCTTGAACATTTTTAGCCTGTTAAAGTTCTTAGTGTTGAAAATCATTGCCAAATGGATTTCTTTGAATTTTTTAGTACAGTGTATGTAATTCATAAATTAAGAATTCATTCAAGTAATTTCAGTTATTTTTTAAGGATGATGGAAACTCATTGTGGCCCTTTCACTATGAAAGTAGTTTTATTTGCGAAGGATGATTTTCAAAGAACAGATATTTCTCTTTGTACTTATTTTACAGGTTTATGAAGAGTCAAATTCATCATACAATTCATGTAGACGTAGTTTAGGAAGTAATGCTGACATGTATTGTGCAATTATAGCTTTGAAGATGCTTTTGTGAACAGGGTGCATGTGGCTTATAATGAATAACATAATTTCAAAGATGAGAATGAATACTTGCTTATGCAGAATTGGCCTTTGTTACTATTGATAGGTGGTTGATGGATTTGTGGAAGATTATGGTGTTTTATATTTTACATTTAGAGAAGTTAATGTTGAGTGCAAGCTTATTATTAGTTTATTTGCCAGGCTAGCATTATCTTTTGGCTTGATTTGCAAGTGTGTCTCATACAAATCTGCTATAAAAGGGCATTTTCATTTATTAAATGACTTAACAGACGTTCACAGATTTCCTTGTGCAAATATAAAATACACAGCAGAGGTAGAATTCATTTGTACTGCTTGCGTGACACTTTTTTCCAGTTGGTTGAACAGATGCCGGCCCACTGGGCCACCGAGAAATGACTTTGATAGATGGCTGCTGTCCGAGAAGCCAGTATACTACAGATTAGTAGAAACCCAGAGAGAATCTCATTCACTTTGTGGAGAGTTTGGTCCAATAAGATAATTTTTCTAATTAACCTATGGAGCACCAGTGTAGCTGGGATGTTGAGGAAAATAAACGGCTTCAATATTCTTTTTGTCAAGTATACCGTGTGTTTTTTTTTTAACGTTCTTGAATGCTTGTCTTTGTCTTTTACCTTTTAAAGCTGAAGCAGAGGTTTAATTTTCATAATGTTACTGTGTTCCACTGCAAATGGATGGAAGTATGTAATTACAGGTTTCTAATGGAAGTAACTGTGAAACAAAAACTCATTTTAATCCTTTTTGCTGGTATAATAGCTGGTAAAAATTCCCCCCTTCACAACCCTAGCACTTTCGGTTTACTTGAATGGCATAGAGAGGAAAATGTGGCTTTATATATATTTTTTAAAACAAAGTAAACTGCGTTTGTTCAAATCAATAGAAGTTGAACATACCGGCAATTTTGCGGGCACCCAAGGAGCGAAAACCAAGTAAAAAGGAAGGAGGCACACAAAAGACATCTGCTCTTCCTACAGTACTTTATAGGCAAGTAATAAAATTATGAACGATTAACATTGTGTATTTTTAAAATAACCTTTTAGTTACAAGATGTTTATTTGAGAATAAATTGTCCATATTGGAATTTAAGTTACATGCATTTAATATTTATTTTATTAGTACCTTCATCACAGATGCTTTTCAAGTTTTATGGTAGAAGAGATTTTTACACCTCTTTTAATAAGATAAATGAAATGACTTTTTTGTATCCTTTTAAGTAACTGGGGAAATACGTGCAAGCTTCATGGAAATGAAAGGTCCAATTTTGAGAATTGGAAAGTGACTTTAAGTATTGTAGATGATTATTTTTATAAATAATTCAACAATATATTAGATAAATGAACATTTTTATTTTACTTGACGAATGAGTTTTAGAGTTTTGCATGTGTTTTTGGATAGTGATGGGTATTATATATATATACTCTGAATTATTGCCTTTGTGTAGTGGTGGAGAATGAAGAAGAGTTTTAGATTTAAATGCCTACATTTTTTTTCTCTATACTAAGTTGTAATAATTTTGTTTTCAGAGTATTTTTGTTGTTTAATTTTTGGTTCAATATTTTACATTGCTCACCATTATATTAATTTTACTGAGTTAACACTTCTTTCCATACCTTAACAGGTTATGATCTTTTAAAATTAATTAAAGTTTTCCTTTTTATTGAATATATTGGAGTGACACTGGTTAACAAAGTGATACAGGTTTCAGGTGCATAATTCTACAACACATCACCTGTGCACTGTATTGTGTGTTCACCACCCCAATTAATCTTTTTCTTTAATGTAACTGATTATACTGATTAAATGAGAAAAGTTTAAAAGATGCTAGTAGATTTATGTTTGTGTGTATATACATACACATACAAATGTGTATCTTCATGTAAACATGTATATATGCTTATGTAACACATAAATGTCCATACAACCTCTTCCTTTTTCAGAAATAGCAGCAATAGCAACAACATCAATCTTTATAATTACTTTCCATTCCTGGTTGAAGTCTCCCTCCATAGGTAATAGCAAATAACTTTCTTAAAATGTGGGAAAAGCCCACTAGTGTACTGTGTGAAGACGTGCATTCTGAATCCAGCTTTTCCCAAACAAAATTGGTTCATTTGGAACCATTGGGCATATTACTATACTTCTGAGTTTTATCACTAGAGTTCATTTTTACTTTGGCTATGTTTTAGGTGTTTTTTTTTTTTTTTTAACTTTGAGCAACTTTGAGACCAAATACTGGTTTTACTGTTGTTTTGTTTGTGTATGTTCTTTTTTCCCTAGGATTATTAAAAATCCAAACATCATTGCTGTTTCTGGCTTTTAGGTTCTCAACAGCATTTCCCTCAGTCTTTACATTCCCAGTATAAATAAATATACTCTAGATTTTCAGGTCACAGTGTGTGTGCTCACAGAGGTAGTAAATTTGCCTTTTTGTACAAGAAGAGTTAGATTCCTTAAAAAAACCCAAATCCAAAATAACACTAACATGCATAGTAAAACACCCTATTCTCTGAAGTAAATAGCTATAGTATATTTTTAAGACCCAAAGTCTGATTTTGAAAAGCGACATTATATATGTGTGTGTAGTGTTGTGCGTGCACACCTTTTCAGAAATAATATATATATACGCACACACATGTGGTTTATTTATGTGTAGAGGGCTCTTTGAATGATTTATAATTAATGGTAGAAAAGAAACTCAATTTTCTTTGTAAAGACACTTTTGTAGTCTTGGAGAAGTAGAAAATAGGAAAATTTTTGTTTAATAATTTATACTTTTGGAGAAAAATTGAGCTGATGTTCAGTGGATTTTCAATGATAATTAAAATTAAGATAAAGATGATGTTAAAAATAAATATCTATGCACTACCCTGAAAGGTTTGTTTCTAGCACTATTTAAATTTGTACTAGATGCAAGCTATTTTCTGTATTCTCAAAAATATGTAGAATTAGTTATTGACATTATAAAAAGATGTGTTATAAAAAACCTTTTGATTTTAAACAAAAGAAATATCAAGTTAATTGAAAGATTTTGAAATTTATAAAATATGCCATGTATTAATTTCAATGTGATAATTATTATTTTAATACTTTATTTGCTGCCTTTATTCAAAGTTGTGGAATTTGTAAGAAGAACCATGATCAACATCTCCTTTTACTTTGCGATACCTGCAAACTCCATTACCACCTTGGATGTCTGGACCCTCCTCTTACGAGGATGCCAAGAAAGACCAAAAACAGTTATTGGTAAGTAAAATGGAGAAAATTTAGATGTTAGAATGGGGTTGGCTTCATTTCAGCAGTGTAAGATGAAGTATTATATTATTTCATAATAAAGTTTTTGGCACATTTTATAATTGATCATTTATAAATATTTTATCCAACTCTATTGGGACATAACTGGCCATTAAAAATTGTGTATATTTAAGGTGTATAACTTAACAATTTGATATACATATACATTGTAAAACAATCACCACAATCGAACTAATTAACATGTTCATCACCTTACATTGTTTCTGTTTTCTATTTTTGTGGCAAAAAAATGCTTCAGACGTAAGTGTTTATTATAGTATTACATGAATAAAGCTGTAATAGTTTTTTAAATGCATCTTAAGTTAATTGAGGCTATTTTGGTATCTTAGTCGATTCTTAAAGCATGAATTGTCTAGTGTTTTTGTAGTTTTCTTTTGCTTTATTATAAGAATTTCTAAAAAAACAAAAAAAGTTTCTCAAACGCTGTGTTTGTTTTGAAATGTTAATGGCCAGAGGGAAGGCCAGCTGGGTGGAGGTTGGCAAAGGGGAGGAAAAGGGGGACATTTGCGATAGTGAAGTTAAAAAAAGAATTTGCCTCCATTCATCTTATTTGTAATTTAATATTTTATTTTTAAATTAGTGTTACTGAAGGCCTTATTCCTATTATTTGTCATTTGTGCTTGTTATATTTAAGTTCAACCATTTTTTTTTGCAAGCCTAGAAACATTTGACAGGTTTCTTATTTTTTCCCTTAACTTGTGCATATTGAATCACTACAGATGTTTGATAAAAGCTTATGATACCTATGATGAATTTTATACTTTCCTTAATTTTAGTCCAAGGGAGAGACAGATTTTCATTCAAATTTTAATAGGCTGATTCTATATAGGAAAAATATAGGACATGGAAAACTTCGTAATGGACATGGTATTCTTTTTATACAAATTACCTTTCTACTTTTAGAAAAGAATGAACCCCATATTCTTAAGTGGTAATCTATACAAAAAGTTGCATGTTTCTCAAAGATACTAGGTGTGTTTTTGGCCTCATTGTTTTATCTCATAAAGGTGCCTCTGTTCTTTTTATTAGTGAGCTTCCAATTTTTCACCACTTGACAGGATTTCTTTTTCATGATGTCCTTTTATCAATTTGTTATTAGACACTTATACTGGTCTGCTCTTCTCAAATGTAGTGGAATGTATTTCTTTTTATATTTATGTGCTTTTGAAACCAAAATTTAAGAAGATAATAGTCTGTCTTACTGGAATGCCAGCAGTGTTAATAAGCATCCTAGGTAGGTTTCTAAATTGAAAGCCAGTTTGGTAGTCTCCAGAGCCAGGGTGCTTAGTCATGATCTTGGACATGGAGATATGCAGTTCTCTCCTTAAATGAGGTTATGAACTTGTCTGCAGAGCTCTGGTTTCTAGTGGGTGAACGATTTTGGAAGAACTTCAGAACAAAGAACATAACCTGGGATGTTTTGTGAAAGCTCTCTTTAGGAGACATAAATGACTCAGAGTCCTCTGCATTGGTTGCAGTGTTTTAAAGTGAAAGTAGAAACTAAAATTGTAGCAAAAAACCTCCCAGAACTTCAATATCTTTTAGTTTCTAGTAATCATATTTCTTTTGGCCTCTAAAATTAACTTAGCTTTGCTTAGCAGTTTAATTATACTAACAGTTTTAGTACAAATAAATAATATAATAATTAATAAATAATAAAAGAATAAACCATTTTGCATACTCACAACTGTAAACCTACTTTTGCCAACTTCTGTAAGTTTTTGAGAATTATTTTTTCTTTATCTCTGGCATTTCCCAGTCTGTTCTTTGTATCTATAGTTTGTTTGTTTTTCATATTCCACAAATAAGTGAGATCATATAGTATTTGCCTTTGATTTATGCATTTAGCACAGTGACTTCGAGGTCTATCCATGTTGTTCCACATGACAGGATTTCCTTCTTTTTTATAGCTGAATAATATTTCATTGTATGTGTGTGTGGGTGTATATCACATTTCCTTAACCCATTCATTCATGGATGGACACAGGTTGTTTCCGTGTCTCGAACATTATGAATGATGATGCAGTGATCATGGAAGTGCAGGTGTCTTCTTGGGAATAGTGATTTCATTCTTTTGGGTGTATGTGTGCATCCAGACGTAGAATTGCTGGATCATATGGTAGTTCTTTTTTAATGTTTTGAGTACTCTCCATACTGTTTTCCGTAGTTGCTGTAGCATGTGACATGCCCACCAACAGTGCACCAGGGTTTCTTTTTCTCTACAGTCTCTCCAGCACTTGTTATCTTGTCGTTTTGATGACGGCCGTTCTACAGGGGTGAGGTGGTGTCTCATTTTGATTTTGATTTTCCTGATGAAGTTTTATATAGGCACCTACAAAGATTTTCCTCCAAAAAGAAGGGAAAGCACTGGATAAGGGGGAAAAAAGACACAATAGTGGGGAATCTTTGAAGATTAAAAGAGGTTATCTATAAAGAAGAAAAAAAGTAGATCATGAACTTTGTATAAAATTTGGAAAATAGAGTATTACTAGGTTTATTACATTTAAGGATTAATAAAATTATTTTTTCTTTAGCTTATGCATATAATATTCTCTATAAATAAATTAGCATATTTAGCATTATTACACATCAAGCATAATTATTCTGAACATGTGTTACAGTATGGTGCTGCAGATGAACAAGGTATATAGCTCATTGAGAAAAATCTCTTGGCATTTCAGTATTGAGGTTGTTCTTTTGCATAAATTCCAGACAATGAATTTTCATTATTTATTCTTTAAAAAATCCACTTTTAATTAATTGAATGTTTTGATTACTTAAGATTATCTTCAGTATTTTGCATGGGAATTACAAATTATGGGATTCTCTTCCCTAGTAGAGTACATTAAGTTAAAACGTATAGGACTAAGGAGAGTTTAGCTAAATTCATGGGTGATAGTAGCTTAGTGGGTTATAAAGAGAAGCCAAGCGTGTGTTTTGACATTACGAAAGATAACCGTGACTTTCCTCCAGGTATTATGTAACTCGATTGAACTGGACAAGCCATTTCTGCATTTGTGCTTAGATTTTCCTTTGATGTCTGAGTTATCCGGTATTTTGTGGTGTTCAGGGCATAACAGTTCTCCAAAAGCAAGTTTCTTTGTCACCTGGATGTGTTACTTTTGCTGGAGATGAGAATAAATGTGAGAAGTTAGAGAATATCCTGACAAGAGTTATAGTTACAAAATGAGACAATAAGGCGAGTAACCCAGTTAAAACAATACACAGCACAATGACTTATCCTAAATACCCCAGAAATTCATGTATGTTAAAAGAATTGGGGCTGTCGGGGAAACTTTGACTACATTTCACTTCAACTGGTAGAAATGATCAATTGTTATTAAGGTTATATGCCCTAAAGGCAAGAAACTGGTCCCTTTCTGTGATATAATTTGATATCTTTCTACAGGTACTTCTGTTTTGATGGTTTTTGTATTTTATTATTTACTAATGGGATTTTCACAATTTAGGACTGTCAGTAGATTATTTCAAAATATACTCATCATTTCAATTAGGAGATTCCATAAGCTGTTTACTTTCCATAAGCTTGTTATACATTTTGAATATATTTACCGAGTGCTTTCTCGCCTCCAAAGTGAGAAATCTGCTGATAATCTTATCGTGAATCCCATGTGATGATTCTGAAATTCCTTCTGCTTTTAAGAGTTTCTCTGTGTCTTTTCTTTGGAAAGTTTGATTGTAATGTGTCTTGGTTGGGTTTCATTGAGCTTCTTGGATGTTTATATTCATGTCGCCCATCAAGTTTGAGTTTTCAGTCATTATACCTTCAAACATTCTCTCTGCCCTTTTCCCTCTTCTTCTGGACTTCCACAATGCAGATGTTTGTCTGCTTGTTGATGTCCCACATGAAGCTTAGGCTCTGTTCACTTTTCTTCAGTCTTTTTTTCTTTCTGTTCCTCATCCTTGATAATTTCCACTGTCCTAGCTTCATGTTCACTGATTCTTATGTGCTTAAATCTTCCTTATTTCCCATGAAAATTATATTTTTAATTTCAATTATTGTACTTTTCAGCTCCAGATTTCTTTTTGATTTATTTTTTGGCTTTCTATCTCTTTATTGATATTTCCATTTTGTTCATACATTGTTTTCCAGACATTCTCCACAACCTACTTCAGTGGGCATCTTTATCATAGTTGTTTTAAAGTCTTTGTCTTATAGATCTGCCATCAAGTCTTCTGACACAGTCTCTGTTTCCTTAATTTTTGTCCCTTAATTTGAACTATACTTTTACCTTTTTTGTATTCCTTAAGTTTTTTTTTTTTTTTGTCAACAGTTGGGCATTGAAATTTTATAATGTGGTAACGGTGGAAATGAAATTCTCCTATATCCCCAGGATATGCTGTATTTTGTTATTGTTTGTTTGTTTGTTTTTTATAGTGGGCTGTCTCTGTGCTGAGGATCAGACTGAGGTGTAAACTTATGATCTTTTCATGTCTTTTCTTAACTTTTCCCTGGGCAAGAGTGGCCACTTTCTAGTTTGGCTAGTTTATGTACTTACTTTTGAATGTCCTAGCCTTTAATGCCTGGCTCCCAAAATGGGAAGAAGAGAAAAATAAAGGTGGAGGGATAAAGGACACCAGTCTGTTAAGTCTTGGAAGTCACTTCAGACCGAGAGGGAGTGCCTTGCACTAATAGAAGGGACACCTACCTCTTTGTCTACACTCTGCTGATCAAAAACAGCAATCAACAATCAGAGCACAGGCTCCAGTATTTGTAGTCAGGGTTCGATTTGCTCACCCTGGCTCTTAACTACTGTGTATAAGCTAGTGCAGGAATAAGTGCACAGCTGCCTGCCAGGTGGCTTGGGATAGAGATTGAGTAGCTGCTAAGCACTCAGAGCTGAAGTCGACCAAAATTAATAACAGTTTGCTTGTGCCAGCCTTTCCCTGAAAGTTGCAAGCCTTTCCCTGAAAGTTGCAAGACTTCAACAGACACTAGCCTTCTAAAATAGTTACAATCAGACAAATTCTGCTAGTGCAACTGTTTTCTAGCTAGAGAAACAGATTCCTCTTGCTTCCTACTCTGTCATCTTCCCTACATCCCCATGTTTTTGAAAATGTTTCATTAAATTCTTTTAATGAGTAAGTTTATGTTTCCTCTTTTATAAGTCGTATGGGCCTCTAACTAAAATGACCCATTTATTTTTTCAACACTGTTTAGAATCTGTTTCTACCTAGTTTTCTTAGTTGGCATATTCATCGTGGCTTGTCATTAACTAAGATTAAAAGATGTGATAGCTGTGACAGGAGTAGAGTCAGGGTCAGTGATGACTTTGATTTTTAGGTGTCACAACATGTCACTTAAATAAAAGTCATGGTTTCCAAAAAGAAACTGCCGTTTTAATCAGTGATGAATCTCTAGTGTTATAATCATGCGGCATTATTACATATGTTCTTAGTGCACTTACAGGGCTACATTGAATCACCTTACATTTACTTGTATTATTATAGGAGTACACATGCTTTTCCATATGTATAGTCATTATATACCCTGTGATTACATATATCCATGTACATTTTTATTTATTCTTCACATATACCTGAATTTTGTGTTTCTAGAAAGCAGTGCCAACACTAGAAGGTAAGAATAAATGTATGAACGTACACTTTTTCTCTATGCAGGCAGTGTTCGGAATGTGACCAGGCTGGGAGCAGTGACATGGAAGCGGACATGGCCATGGAAACCTTACCAGATGGAACCAAACGATCAAGGAGGCAGATTAAGGAACCAGTGAAATTTGTGCCACAGGACATGCCTCCAGAGCCCAAGAAGATTCCAATCAGAAACACGGTAATTTATTCTCTCTTTATCATAATCATCACAAAATTCTGAGATGAAAACGTCAGAGGTGAGAAGGAGAAAGGGTGGACGTATACTCAGGAGCCAGAGGAAGAAACATATGTATTGCTATTGGTTATTCTTAAGACTGTATTATTTAACATTATGAAATATACCATACATACCTGAGAATTTATTGTTTATGTATTCTACTTAAAGAATAATAATAATAAGGGACACTCGTTATTAATATAATGAACATATTAACCAACTTTAAAAATAGAACCTTACTAAAGCTTTTGAAGTCCCCTGTGAATTCCTTGGTAGTCACATTCCCATCCATTTAAACCAGAAGTCACTTCCTTCCTCAGCTTTATTTTTCTCATTCTCTCCTTTTAATTATATTCCAAATGTGTGCATTCATAAATAATACATAGTTTTCTTGGTTTTGAATTTGGTGTAAATGGAGTCAGACTAGTTTCTTCTCTTATTTGGTACTTTGACCACATTATAGTGATTTCATTCGTACATGCTGATCTGTGTAGTTGTAGCTCATTTATTTTCACTAAGCTGTGATTTTCTTTTTTTTAAAGAATAGGTCATTATTTATTTTGTCTTTTGTTCTATAGATTGTCTTTTTCATTGTTTGCATCTTTTTTGTTTGTTTGTTTTATAAACAGTTTCATTTTAAATATTTTTGTAAAGGGCTCCTGCAGCACGGTAACAAGGAGTTAGGGTATATACTAAGGTGTGGCTTTGCGTAACTGTAGAATATATGCATCTTCAGTTTTGCAAGATAATTCTTGTGTTTCCTGAAGCAGTTTATACTCATACCAGCAATGAATAATGATACCCTTGCTCCCAAACTTGTTTTGTCCACTGTTTAAATGCTTTTAAGGGTATATATATAAAATAGTATATCGTCGCTTTATTTAGTGTTGCCCTCAAAACTAATGACTTTGAGCATCTGTATTTTTGGTCAGTTGTATTTCCCTTTTTAGGAAATGTATATTCAAGTTGGTTTTGGTTTTCCTATCAGGTTGTTAGCCCGTTTCATGTTAAAAATTCTTTGAGGCCAAAGTTTAAAGAATTTCTTCCAGAAAACACTCATATTTGTTATTACCAGATGCCTGGGAGGTCTAAAGCTTGGTGTATACCTTGTCTGTTACACGAATAGTGTGAATTTCTGCTCCAAACCCAAGAAGGCTGGCTTGCAGTTATGAATTCTTTGGGGAGACATTTTACTTTTTTACCTTGAGCCAAGGCTGTCAAAAGTCTGCCTGCCCCTGAGGGAGATGTAAAGATATTTTCAGGGTTAGTTGTCATCATTTGTTTTGTTACCTGTTCAGTTTTAGAGACTTTTTATTTTTTTCTCTTAAAGTAAAAGTTCTCTTCAATCTGTAGTAACACTCTATATTGGAATCACTTAAAAGATCTCATTTAAGAAGTCACCTAGATTATTTCATCCATTTTTGTGTTATGGGCTTATTTGAAATTGATGAGGCAAATCCTGGAATTGTTTCGTAGATAATTGAAATAGTTAATTATGGGTGCTCTAAACTAGTCAACTCGAAAGTTTTTGGGTTTTTTTTTTTTTTGTAATTTTCACAAGTTTTAAGCTTTTTTTAAGGCTTTACAGATATATTTTGTTTACAAATGAACTAAAGAGAATTTTCCTTTGAGTGAGCCTGCTTGTTTCTCTGTTTCTAAAATATTTTCTATAACTGTTTGATTCCAAATCTGTAGCTATTCTTAAGATCTTAGAGGTCTTCATATTTAGATACTTCATAAGTAGATGTCTATAAAGATTATCCTCTTAAGAAACACTGTTTCTAGTTTACTGTTTAGAGAAATCCTTATGGTTGATACTGTCATCATTACCTTTGGAGTTATGTACAGGGAAATTTTGTACATATTATAGGGATATTTATGTGCTCATAGTTTAGCATTCTTTAAGATAAAGAAGGATCCTATTTTTTAGAATTAGAATTATAAGGAAGCTTTATAATTTTCTCATTTAGTCTAATTGCTTTCATCCTATTCTTTGTCTCTGGCTTTCTTGTGTATAAGTTTTAATCTTGCAGATATTGGTGGGTAAAGCAAGAAAATATCCCATGGCCAGTAATTTTAGAAAATGTCATAGGATGGTTATGTTCTGTCTTGGGGGAATTCAAAAGCATATTGAAACTCTCAGAAATACTGTTGTTTAGAAAAATATATAAATTATTTATCTTTTTTTCTAACTTATTTTATCAAAGAGCACTTTTTTTCAAGGTACTTTAAAAAAAATTATAGTAGAGAGTCCCATGTGGTACCAGCTTTTGGTGTTCCAGAGGCTATGGGTTGCTTGCATCAGGTTCTCTTGGGGTGTTTGTTGAAGTGTATACTTTGGACATCCTGGAGATAATGTATTAGAATTGGGGGTTAGGATAAGGAAATGTCTTAGGTGATATTCTTATGTAGACTATCTAGATAACATTTATGATTATTACTCTTTTTCCTTCCATCTTCCTTCCATCAGTCTATACAGCAATTCAGAAAACCTCCTGTCGATTAGGGAACATAATAAGAGGGAAGATCTTTTTTTAAAAAATTACTTACAGATTTTAGAGAGAGAGAGGGAGACAGAGAGAAAAGACATCAACTTGTTTTCCCATTTATTTTTGCATTTATTGGTTTATTCTTATGTGTGCCCTGAGTGGGGATTGAGCCTACAACCTTGGTATGTTGGGTTGATGCTCCAACCAACTGAGCTGCCTGGCCCAGGCTCAATCATCTTGATCTTGAGTTTACTGTTTTGGCTGAATTGCTATTGTTATCTTAATTTTTTTAGTTGTCATTTCTGTTTCAGAGTTGTATTAGCATTTTAAATGATTAGATGGTATGTTAAAATGAAGCGTTATAATTTCTTAGCACACTGTTAATTGTGAGAATCCAGGAATATAACTGCCTACTAAGTTGTTTAAGCAGATACCTTTAACAATAAAACACTGATTTATCTCTCCCTTTAATTTTTTTGTTGTTCCTAGTGTCTTACTCCTTGCACTTTTCATTTTAGTACATATATAACATTTTGGGATGTTATATATCCCAAATTTCCATCTTCAAATTTCTTATAATATTTTTACTTTTGTTAATTTACATTTTTCCTGCCATTATTACTATTTTTACATTTTATTTATTTATTTTTAGAGCGGGAAAGGGAGGGAGAAAGAGAGGGAGAGAAACATTGATGTGTGATTGCCTACTTAAGCTCCCTGCACTAGGGACCTGGCCCGTAACTCAGGCATGTGCCCTGACTGGGAATCGAACAGGTGACCCTTTGGTTCTCAGGCCAGCTCTCAACCCACTCAGTCACACCAGCCAGGGCATTTTTCCTGCCATTATTGAGTAAGGTGTAGTTTATCTCACAGTAGTCATATTAGTCTATCAAAATTTTGAAGAAACTTTTACCTCTGTGACATAGGGGTTTTATGACATACTCCAAGTTTCAGTTCTCATTTCAAAATAATGTATCAATCAATAAAACTATTAAAATCATCATTTGTTCCATAATTTTTTATCAATTTCTATTAAATTTGTTATTTCTCTTGGGTTGCAGTGATAGTAAAATTTTTAGAGACATAGTTCAAGATTATTTCACGCTAGTAAAATGATTTTTCTTTTGTTAAAATAATGCTTTTTGTGGTACATGCTAATTGGTATTCTGTTGAAATAATTTTACATTTAAGAATTCAGACTTTACAGTATAATTAAACATACAGCACTTTTAATCTGTTTTTTAAAGGGCTCTCAGTGGAATTGTCCAAAGACTATCAAAAAAGGGAAATGATCAGGGTTGCTATAGACTGAGTCTCATTTTTATTGAATAGTTTTCCTTACCTCCTTCCATTTCTCACTTTTTATACTTTGTATATTTATGTTTAAAAGTAAAATCAGGTGGTAATAAGGGACTGAAAGTGGACAGGAAGGGATTCACATGTTGGTATAGTTGAACAAATTCTAATATTGGGTTGGCTAAAAAGTCCTGTTTTGTTGTTTATATGAAGTAAAAGACATTTTTCATTTTGAGTATGTTGGCTATCTTCTGTTTGGTATAATGTTGATTTTTCTCAATTAATGTCTCGTTTTGATTGCTATCAACCTGAACTGGTATACCCAACTGTGGAGCATTGCCCAGTGAGAAATATTCAGTATGAAACTTCACAAACCACTTTAGACACATTCGATCAGTCACAGCACCTTCTCCATACACTGCACAAATATTTTTGGTGTGTGCGTTTCACTTGTGTTTTTTTCCTTTCTTGAAATAATAAAGGATAATATGCCAAAAAGTTGCATATTTTCTTCCATCTTCAATATTAAAATAGCTACACAAAAATTCACTGATATTGTTAAGTTTTTAAAAGATACATGCTGATATGGCAGGTGTCACAGTACAATCTAACAAAATTGTTTAAAATGAAGTGAAGACCACTAAGTGCTACTAGAGCCATCTATTGGGAAGAAAAAAACACACGAACTTTTTGGCCAACCCAGTATATTGCTACTATTAATTTAACTTCCATTTATTCATATTGCTAATAAATCCAACCATTTTATTGTTTTGTATTTCTTCATACCACTTAACCACTAGGTATTTTATATACAATACATTTTTCAAAGGTAAGTCAGAAGACTGTAGGATATTAGTTTACCTTTATATAAGATATATTAATAATAATAATAATAGTAAACATTTGATGATTCATCATATGCCAGACACTACTATAATTCTCCACCCTATTCCCCCCTTTAAAAAATAAGTTATTAGGATTTCAGGCCAACATGGAGGCATAGGTAGATACACTTTGCCTCCTATCACAGTCAAAACAAGGACAACAACAAATTTAAAAACACTGTATAGCCAGAACTGCCAGAAAATAGAATTGTACAAAAGTCTGACAACCAAGAAGTTGAAGAAACAGTCATCCAGGTAGGAGGGGCAGAGACAGGCAGCTGGGGTGGAGAGGACTTGAGGATTGAGTGGGCCCACATTCCTGTGCAGATAACCAGGAGGAATTAACTGGGGAGTGAGACAGACCACAGCATCCCAGGGTTCCAGCGTGGGGAAAGAAAGCTTCAAAACCTCTGGCTGTAAAATTCTGTGGGAATTGAAGAGAGTTCTTTGGAGAGAACTATAGGGTCCTAGAATGTACACAAGCCCTCACACCCAGGAATCAGCACCTGAAGGGCCCAATTTGCTTGTGGGAAGCAAGGGAAGTGACTGAAAGCTGGCTGAGAGCCAAGCAAGTGGCATTGTTCCCTTTTGGGCCCCTCTTCCACATAGAGCACCACAATGCAGCCATGTGGGTTGCCCCACCCTGGTAAATACCTAAGGCTCCCCTCCTTACAATGTAACAGACCTGCTGAGACAAAGAAGTATGGCCCAAATGAAAGAACAGATTGAAGCCCCCAAAGTAGAACTAAGTGAAGAAGAGATAGCCAACCTATCAGATGCAGAGTTCAAAACACTGGTAATCAGGATGATCACAGAAATGGCTGAGTATGGTCGCAAAATGTAGGAAGAAGTGCAGCCTATGCAAAATGAAATAAAAATATACAGGAAACCAACAGTGAAGGGAAGGAAACTGGGACTGAAATCAATGATTTGGAGCAGAAGGAAGAAATAAACAACCAAACAGAAAAGAATGAAGAAACAAGAATTCAAAAAAATGAGGAGAGGCTTAGGAACCTCCGGGACAACTTTAAGTGTTCCAACATCCGAATCACAGGGGCGCCAGAAGGAGAAGAGGAAGAGCAAGAAATTGAAAACTTATTTCAACAAATAATGAAGGAGAACTTCCCCAATCTGGCAAAGGAAATAGACTTCTAGGAAGTCCAGGAAGCTCAGAGTTCCAAAGAAGTTGGACCCATGGAAGCACACACCAAGGCACATCATAATTACATTACCCAAGATTAAAGATAAGGAGAAAACCTTAAAAGGAGCATGAGAAAAGGAGACAGATATCTACAAAGGAGTTCCCACAAGGCTATCAGCTGATTTCTTAAAAGAAACCTTGCAGGCAAGAAGGGGCTGGAAAGAAGTATTCCAAATCATGAAGGGCAAGGACCTCCATCCAAGATTACTCTATCCAGCAAAACTATCATTTAGAATGGAAGGGCAGATAAAATGCTTCCCAGGTAAGGTCAAGTTAAAGGAGTGCATCATCACCAAGCCATTATTATATGAAATGTTCAAGGGACTTATCTAAGAAAAAGATGATAAAAATATGAACGGTAAAATGACAACTATCAACAACTGAACCTAAGGAAAAACAAACACTAAAGCAAACTAAGCAAACAACTAGAATAGGAGCAGAATCACAGAAATGGAGATCACATGGAGGGTTATCAGCAGGGAGAGGGAAGAGGGCATGGGGGGAAAGGTACAGGGAATAAGAAACATGTAGATACAAAATAGGTGGGAGGAGGTTAAGACTAGTATAGGAAATGGAGAAGCCAAAGATCTTATATGCATGACCCACTGACATGAATTAAGGGGATGGAATGCTGGTGGGAGGGCTGGTGCAGCATGGAGGAGAATAAAGGGGAGAAAAAAATGGAACAACTGTAATAGGAAATCAATAAAATGTATTAAAAATAAGTTATTATTTAACTATTATAACTCCTATTTTACTAAAAATGAAACTGGGAAACAGAAAGCTTGGGTAATTTACCTGTGATTTTATATTATCGAATCTCAGCTTTTTTGATTAAGCAACAAATAGCCTTTTTGGCATGTTCAAGTGGTTTGACCACTGTTAAGAGGATGGGCCCATAAACTCAGTCTTTGTGCTCCAGTGCCTCCTTTGTGCCAAACGAGGCTGCTGTTAGAAGAATGGCATCCACTTTTTCCTGCTGACAGGCAGTTTCCATTTGTCATGGCCAGGGAGTACAGTGCGGAATAGAGTACTTCTGAAAGCCTTACTATATTTTTATTATTTGGATACTGAGGAAAGTCACCTTTCATTTCATTCTACTGTGGTTTCCTTAATAAGGATTTATAGAAATCTGAACAAATACACCATATTTTGAGACATCCAAATCAGCAAGATATAGATGCTCTTCAAAGTGGGTAGTTCCAGTATTATATTTTTCTCTTAGATTTTTTTCTATATAGAGGTGATAAAAAGATTAGCTAGAAATGTTACATGAAAAAATTATAGCACTAAAGATTTCATGTTTAAAAATAGTGGGTTAAGAGAACTATATGTAAATGTAAAAATGAAAATATTATCCTTTCAGAAAATACCGTTTCTGTACAAATGTGGAGATTCTCTCTGATTCATATTTTAATGTTATCTTAAATTTATTTTATAGGTTACCATCGATTTTTGGCAGTATTTCATTCCAAATGTTAGATTATTCTTAATAATTAAATTTTAACTATAAAAGTAATATATAAATACTTTTTAGTTATAAGGAATTTAAAATATAATTAAAGTCTCCTTTAACTTTTCTGCCCACACTCCTCTCCCCCAATCCAAATTCACATGCCCCAAATCTACTTTTAATACTAAGGTCCGTATTTTGATCTTTGATTATCTGATATTTCTTTTAATGTATTTGTGAAAAAAGGAAAAATACCAGTGATCCATATGGAAAAATAGTATGGGGATAGTTCAAGAAACATAGAAATATTCAAGAATCATAAGTAAAAGAGGAATGGTCTGGTTTTAGAAAATTCTTTGCACACTGTTTCCTGCTCCAGAGCTATGACTTAGTGACAGCACTAAGTCATAGGCAGCATCACAGTCTTCGAAACACATATTCTCCCAGGTCTGAGCACTGTATTGGCTCACAGATACCGCATGTCCAGTACTGTGGCATCTCAGTGCCCATTATTCCCTATTTTTATTGCTGGACACACACTGGAGGACCAAGTCTAAAGGAGAATAAAAATTGAAAAGCATATTTTTATTTACCATTATCTGTTATTTACCATGCATTTTGTGTTAATCCGCTTTCATGACTACCCTATGAAGTAGTTACTGATATCTCACCTAACAGATCAGAAACGGAGGCAGCATTTAAGTAACTGACTTGCCTGAAGACATGCATCTGCCAAGCCAGAAGTCAAACTTAGCTAGCTCCTGAGTCCGTATTTTTACCTATTTCATTGTTCTGCCTTTCTAGACAAAATTACTAGCTCTCCTCCTTAAGTCAAAATCAGAGGCCCCTGATGCTTCCAGCAGCTTGGTGACTAAGGGTTTGGTCAGGAAAACGAAAGTCACTCTGTGGAGAATTCACGGCTTATACCACTGGGCGTGTGGATGCTAAGAAAGCTGTCACCATACATTGGAGGAGCTCTGCCTAACATTAGAGAGATTTTAAATGAAATACTTATCCTGAAGCACTGAGCAGGTGGTGGGAGCTGACATTAGGTCAGAGTACTTGACAGTGAAGATCTTAGTTGAAGAGTGCTGGTGAGTGGGTGGAAAATGAGTTTGCGGGGAAGTCTGCAAACTGCCAGGACTGTGATGTGGAAGTTAACCAAAAGGTCAACCAGGCTGGAGCATCTGAAAAAGCCAAGCCTCAGAGTCCCCTGACCTCCTGAGAAAAAGGACCTTTACTTCCCTTATGTTTCCAATCTGAGATTACTAACATGGAACTGTACGGGGAAGGGACTCCGAGGAATGTGGTCCAGACTTAGAAGAGTGAGTGAGGGGTTGTGGTGGAGACACGTGCCAGAGTGACCACAGGAAATCCAGCATACTAAACAACTGCTGTTTTCAAAAGTGGCTAATGCGCAATAGTACTTACTTGCCACATGGATGGGTGCCCTAAAAAGTGGCATTTGCAGACTCCTTTCCTCCACCCACTTTTCTTTCCTTTTCGAAGACTGTGATGCTGCCTTCCCCATCCATATTCTCCCAGGTCTGAGCACTGTACAAGGCATGCAGTAAGTTCTTGAAAAAGTGGTTAACTGAATCGCTGGGAGCATGAATGCAGACAGTGAATGAAGCGTTGTAAAATACCTAGAGGAAAACCTGAGTGTAGGCCAAAAATAGTGAACCTGGGCATTTTACAGGCCCAGCAATATTTAAAATAGAGAGGGGGTTACTCCTTCCCTGGCTTGCTACATATCCAGCTTAACCTTCGCAATGCTTACCATTCATTTATGAGTGAATCACCATTTTCTCTCCCACTATTTTCTTTCTTTTTTAAAAGAAGTTAATTAAAAGGGAGTAACATGAGTGAAACAGAGGATCTTAAAAATAAAGGTTCCAGTGATGATATGCCAGCTTCTGTTAACTCGGTGACTTTCGTCCTCTCTTCCTCTTTATAGAAGCCACACAAATGCGTTTAGGGCTTTTCTTATTAGAGACCTTGGCAAAGAGAGTCCCTTTTATTTTGATTGCATTAAGTGACTCTTTCCTTCAGAATTCCTATAATTTATATCATCCATTGCCAATGTTTATTTCAAAAGTTGGCTCTGAAATAATTTATTTTTTAGTGGTTGAGCTGACACTTTGAGTCTGCTGCATTCAGTTTATATAATAATATCACTTTATAAAATAATTACTTTCATGTCTAGTTGAACATTCTGGAGAAAACAATTAGTATTAATTTCTGCATTGATAGCCAATAATAACAATTGGGGATAATTTAAAAATACACCTTTCATTTATTGCAGGAATGAAAATGTTTAGTCTTCAGGACTGGAATCTCACTTATCATAATATAATTCACCTTCTTTTGTACTGGGAGAATTGCTTTTCTTCTCCTGTGCAAGGTCCTTTTTATAGGACAGTGAATCAATTCATATAACTAGCCTACCTTTAAATGTAAAATCATCATGCTTCATCGATTTTTAGCTGGTATACCATGCCACACTGGTATTCCCCAGGGATCTTTAAAACATGCAATACCTGCCCTGGCTGGTGTAGCTCAGTGGACTGAGCACAGGTCTGTGAACCAAAGGGCTGCTGGTTTGATTCCCCGTCAGGGCACATGCCTGGGTTCTGGGCCTGGTCCCCAATAGGAGGTGTGCGAGAGGCAACCACACATTGATGTTTCTCTCCTTCTCTTTCCCCTTCCCTTCTCTCTCTAAAAATAAATAAAATCTTTAAAGAAATAAAAAAATAATAAAACATGCCATACCTGACTATTTAGTTAGGGGCACTGACCTATTTTCCATTAGATTATCAAATTTTAAAAAATGACAACAGCCAACAACAATAGCCATTTGATGTGGATGAATTAAAATTATACCTATTTTTTTGTCAAATTGGCAAAAAGTCCATTTTTTGGCTGTGCTGCAGAATTTTAGTAATTAGTTTATGTGTGCTATGAGATGAAAAAAGTTGAAAAATCACTGCCATACTTAATATATTACTTGGATTAAGAAAAACTTTTTCTTGAACTTCTTAAAATGTTACGTGGTTTTACTCTTTCTCTATAAATTTTTATTATAGTATTTCCATTCCACCACTTTGAAATAGTATCTTTGTCTTTCCACATTTCTGTGTTGCTTCTCTGGCATTGAGCCAGAACGACTCTGTAATCCCATTGACATTGTAGGTTGCTGTTTTACTGATCTGTGAAGCATTCACTGTCTTGTATCACATAGTCCATTTTATGATTTTATAGTATTCTAGTTTTAATACCTAATTGTTTTGTTTTTCACATGTTTGGAAATTCCAGTAGTTCTACAGTTATTTCATCTACTCTGATTTTGCTAATTTTAAGTTTTATCGCATAGCACTTTGAGGGTAGAGAGGGTAGATCATGACTTCTGATGCATACAACATAATTCTCAGCCTCATTGATTTGATCTTCAGTGTATTTTGTGCTCTTGGGTAAACCTTCAAAGTCCAGTAAAGGGAAGACAGTACTTTAAGGTGAACTTTTGTTTATAATAGATAGAAATGTGAATTTATATTATGATTTTCTTCACAATTGTCAAAATGTAGGCAGTTGTCACTTGTATGAATGTTTTGGTCATATTTATTCTGAGTTGAATAGTTTTTTATGTGAAGCAGTAAAAATAGCTGCATGGGAATCCAGGTCTTTGCATCATGCTCTCTAATCCTTGCTTGTGACTCTTTGTTCTGCTCTCAAAGCATGATCAGGTTAATCTCTTCCCACATATATTTATTGAGCAACTAATAATGTCAGGCACTGGGCAACAGATAGTGAATAGAATACCAAGATGAAGACATGCTGTATGTCCTTTAGAAACTAGAAAGTTGAAAGAAAGTCAACCGTCAAGATCATGGAACATAAATTAGAAAGCGCAGTGTCCATATGAGAAGTGATTGCTGTAGCGGGTAACACGATAGTCAGAAAGAGAAAAGATAGAAGGTCGAGGTGAGCAACAAGGAGTGCAAGTTGTCTGTTGTTATATCCCAAAGCCTGGGTATTAATAAGTTGAAAATTTTAAAGTAACAGTAAGCCAGATGCATTGGGCCCTTTAGCATAAAATTTAGTGTAACAATTTTGAGGCATCTTTGGGTATCATAATATCTATAGCTGTCTTTCTTACAGTGTGTTTTTATGATAGGCATTTTGATGGCAATAGCTTCTGCCATTACTAACCTGGCAAAATTTTAAAGATGTTAGTTGGATTAATTCTTAATAATTTAATTTTAATGCAGATTTACTTATCAACCAAGGTTATTATTCATGATTATTAGCATAGTTTTAGCAAAAAAAATCATTTGCTATTTCAGCCATTTTATTTTTTAGATAAATAGGTATGAATAGTTTTTAGGACAGATTATTTCTTTTTTCTTTTTTTTTTTTTGTCCCATTTTCCCCCCTTTATTCCTCTCTGCCACATATCCACCCTCCCACCTGCATACCACCCCTGCTTAGTTCATGTCCATGGGTTGTACATGTAAGTTCTTTGGCTTCTCCATATTCTTAACCTCCCGCAGTCTAGTTCATACCTACAGTTTATGCTTCTTATTCCCTGCACCTTTTCCCCCATTCGCCCCTCCCTCTCCCTGCTGATAAACTTCCATGTGACCTCCATTTCTGTGATTCTGTTCCAGTTCTAGTTGTTTGCTTAGTTCATTTTTTTTTTTTTTTTAGGTTTGGTTGTTGATAGTTGTGAGTTTGTCGTCAACTCAGTTCTTTTTAAATTACTTTTGCGCCAAGAAAATTTTGATCATTAGTATATTGATTGATTTAAGAGTTTTTTTTTCATTTAAATAACTTTCTTGTATTTATTCAATTAGAAATATCTTGTATAACAATATGACTTGTGTTTGAGAAAGTAACCATTTAAAATGTAATGGTATTTTCCTCTCTGGGACAATTTTTTTGTATCATTATTCCCTTTAAAAGTTAGATGGTACAAAATCAAATTCTTGAGTGTTTTAGATAGCATTAAAACTTGTAATATAACATAGTATATGGCAGAAAATACTTGAACTAACACGTGGTAGATTTAATTTCTGGCCCATGCTCTGCCAATAATCCTTTATGAGGCTGTGGGTAAGTACTTTGTCTGTTTGCACTCACGCCCTAGTCCTTAGGACCTGTGAGTATGTTACCTTACATGGCGAAAGGGGCTTTGCAGATAGGTTAAGTTTATGGACCTTGAGATGGGAAGACTAACCAGGATTTCCATGTGGGCCCCATCTAATCTCATAAGTACCTGAAAGGAGAAGACCTTTCCTGTTTATAATTAAGAGGGAGATGTAACTACAGACAGTGGATCAGAGAGATGTGGCATTGCTGCCTTGGAAGAAGAAAGAAAGGGGCCATGAGCCAAGGAAAGGGGGCACCTCTAGGAGAGGGAAAAGGCAAGCAGGCTGACTTCTCTTCAGAGCATCCAGAAAGTGATGAAGCCCCACCAACACTCATGGCCTACAAAGCTGTAAGTTAATACATCTGTTTTGTTTTAAGCCACCAAATTTGTGATAATTTATTATGGCAGTGATACATAGAGTGACTTCCACTTTTCTTTTGTCATTTAAAACTAAAACAGGAAAATGATTTATAACACTACATAATTTTTACTTGAAAGCATAGATGTTAGAAATGAATGGCACATTGATTCTCTGTTTCAGAAGGTTCCAGTAGTGTAGTGGTTCATATTCACTTAAGTGCTTTGTACCACTAAATGACAGAGTCCACTGGTAGATTTTAAAGTGTTTAGTTTTTTCATCACTGACGGAAGTTGAAATAATTCTGTGACATTTTAGCCTTATTTAGATGTAACTTAAATATGAAATTTAATAATATAAGCAGTAATGGAAAATGTGTTTATTATAGATTTTCTCCATATGTATCTTTAAGATGATTGTAGAGTTTTATGTCATTATGAAGGGTATTAAAAATATGACTCACTCTTAAACTTAAGAGCAACTTTGATAGTAGTAGAGATTTTGAAAGATCTTGGAAGATCTGAGCAGTGTGATTTTATTCTTTTAGTTTACTGTAGTTGCATTTACCATATTTATATTTAATTGTTGATGTAATTATTTGTTTGGTATCTGTAGACTCATAGATCTGAAACCCCATGGACAGGAGCTGTCCTGTTTACCACTCTATATCCATGAAGTGCCACAAGGTTTGGTTCACAGTAGGTCCTTAGTATTTCACAAATAAGGTCTTCCGTCTTCCACCATGGCCAGGCATTTGAAGCCATATACTTTGGAACTTTCTTTTTTTGCTAGCCCTTTAGTGTTAGGAGGAAATTGGCCCCCTTCTCCTTGTATGTTAATCCTATTTCATTGGTAAAACTAGAGAATTATTGTAAAGGAAGCCTGGGATACTTCTGTTTAAATACCCATTATTTAGACATTATCTCTGCATGTTTTTTTATGTGGAAACTTTTCACTTGCTTTTAGGCAAATAAATTACTTTTGAAGAAAATATAAATTAGCCTACCAATGTCCCTTTTGAAGTTACTTTAAAATTGATGTTTGTACTTTTTTGGCATATTTCTAACAACTTTAATGTAACCTGAAAGCTTTCTGATTTTCTTTTCATTTTCTTTACATTTTATATCCTGTGGTCTCCTTTCATCTTCTCTACAAGTGCCAGAGGACTTGCTGGGACCCGCCTTCCCGTACTCCTTCACACACACATGCAGCATCTTCTGCGCTCTTTGAAGTTGTCAGATCTTTCTTCCTGTCTCATGCATTTTTTATGTTGTTTTGTATGTCTCATTTAAAAAAATAAATGCAATAAAATGTCAAAAGTACATTGAAATTAAGAACAAAGTGACAGTAGCCAGAGGGGAGGTGGGAGAGAATAATGGGGGGGAGGGGGAAGGGTTGTCAGGAACAGGTATGAAGGGCACATGGACAGAGCCAAAGGGGGGAAGGAGCAAGGGTGGGAGGTGGGGATGGCTGGGGTGGGGGGAGGAGTCGGGGGGAGAAATGTAGATGACCGAACAGGAGCAATAAAAAAAGTTTTACAAAAAGTACTTTTTGGCACCTTTGACTGAAACCATGTTGTTTTCCAGGATGTACCCTTTCTTATAGGTCATTGTTTTGGAACTGGACTTAAACATTTTGCTAGTCTGTTTTCTCTCTTACTTAAAACTGTAAGTCAATAGTTTGTCCCAGTGGCAGTCTGTGTTTGAGAATATCCTAGAGTGTACTCTTACTACATTTGTTGTTAAATTAGTTTTACAACTACAAAGTGGTATCCTATTTAACAAAGTTAGAACTTGTCTAAGAATTTGAAAACCTGGAATATGTATTTAAATATATTTTTTAAATTTAATTTGTAACTTAAATATATTTATATTCTGAGTTTCAAAAAAATATTATATTTTTCCCATTACCATTTAGCTCCTTTATACCCTGCCCCCTGCATCACCATCACACTGTTGTCCATGTCCATAAGTCTTTTTTCCTTTTTGCTTGATCCCTCCACCCCCTAACCTACCCCACCCGTAACTGTCATCCTGCTCTCTGTCTATGAGTCTGTCTGTTTTGCCTGTTACTTCAGTTTGTGCATTAATTCCACATAGGAGTTTCTCTGGCTGGCTTACTTCACTTAGCATGATATTCTCCAGGTCCATCCATTGTGTCATAAAGCATAACATTTTCCTCTTTTTTATGGCCAAGTAGTATTCCATTGTGTAAATGCCCCATTCAGCCCTATCAAAATGACTAAAGATTACTGTGCACTGTGTCCTTGTTATTTTACACTAAGCGTTTTAATTAAATTACAGTTCTGTGAAAAAAGGTTTATTTGGTGGCTTTAGATATCAGAGCTATTACTGAGTCTACTATGTTTAGAGGAAAGCTGGTAAACTTTTTTTGTGGTGGAACTGGACCATGCTTAACTCACTTTAGCTCTTGGAAGAAAGAGACTCACTGTGATTGTCAAATAATGACTTCTTATTCAGAACCTGAAGTCTATGCACTTTGCCTTTGGAAATCCATCATTTTTATTTCCAAGAGTTTGAAATAAAGAGAATTGGAATAGGTAGAGCTTCAGGATTTTACTTTTTTTGAATATAGCATTATCTATGAGGAGGGTTTTATAGGAATACTTATGTAAAACATATATTTTATGTTTTTAGGCTTGTGGTTATATTAATTTATAGTGTTAACCCAGTTGGTTATGATTTTCTTTTTATTCTTCTATGTATTTTCCTTTATTAAGAAAAGATTTTATTTATTTTTAGAGAGAGGAAAAGGGAGGGAGAAAGAGAGGGAGAGAAACATCAATGTGTGGTTGCATCCCATGCACCCTCACTGGGGACCCGCCCAGGCGTGTGCCCTGACTGGAAATCGAACTGGCAACCCTGTGGTTCTCAGCCTGTGCTTAATCCACTGAGCCACACCAGCCAGGGCTATGTATTTTCCTACCCCTGTTAATATAAATTCAATTAGAGAGAAATAAACCCTACAACCAATTGATAAGAAGGGAAAACACTCAGTTTCCGTGATCACTGTTCCATCTGCTGTGTGCCAGTAGCTAACAGAAACAGATGGCGCTTTCTTCAACCTTGTTTACATGTGCAAACATTTTTGCATATTTTATGAGCTTTAATATGATTGTTTTCAATATATTGTTCTATAATTGGAAAACAAATACTTATTTTTTTAGAATATATATGTAAACTTTATATGTATAAAGTGTATATGAAGCATTTTGAGCAGCTGCCAGACAGCTGCTGGCATTTATTTCTCTGTGTAAATCTGAAGATACTCAGCTCTATGGAGGTTTTCAGTGTTTGATTTAATTGTCCTAGTTAACATTGAATTTGAAATTGTGCTCAAGAAGAAGCATTTTCTCTTTTTATACATCAATTGCATAGGGAGGCATTCCTTATGTTTTATCTGGTTAAATAATGGCTTATTTATTCATTATCATTTGTATAAGTGTTGGTTAGTCATAAAAAAGGTGAGTTGTCAAATTTAGAGGAAACCGCACACGTGAGTGTGTGAAAGCCACCTTGTGGTATGAAAGCTGTGGAGCGCTTTCAGTTTTGAATTCAGCTCAGTTGTCAAACGAATCACTCTGACCTTGGGAGCATCATCATACTTTAGACTTAATTGTAAATTAAAATAACCCTACTCTAAAGAATTAACTTAAATTGGTTGCATGTTTTCTGTCCAAATGAAATGATTGAAACATTTAATTATTTGTTTCAGATGAATAAGCTATTAAAATGATGTCTGATGACTAATAATACTTTATTCTTTTCTAACTTAGATACATTGTCTCTAAAAGCATTTCATTCTCTTGGGCATGTTTTTTTCATCTCTTGTTTTCAAGTAAATGTGCCATAGACAGATAAAGAACCAGGTGATCTAAGATGCTCAGATTGCATTGTTCCCTGGGCAAATAAAGTTCTTATAACAAAACAAAAAAAATAGGAATGTGTCAAGATGTAGAGTCGAGTTTCAAACTTTCATTCACTTTTTATAGGTTAATAATTGCAAAAGGAGCGACAATTTGGAATTGAATCCTCAGTTGATCATTTGGAACTAGATAATGTATCTATGTTAAGTTCTAAGACACATAATCATTAAATAAAATTCTTCTTTCCACATGTCATTTTTACCCTGCTGCTTTATTTTGTTTCTAAAATAGTGTCAGCCTCACCCTGGCTGGTGTTGCTCAGCGGGTTGAGCATCAGCCTGTGAACTGAGGGGTTGTGTGGTTCAGCTCCTGGTCAGGGCATGTGCCTGGATAGGGGGCCAGGTCCCCGGTTGGGGGAGCCAATTGATGTTTCTCTCACCATCAGTGTTTCTCTTTCTCCCTCCCTGCTCCACCCTCTAAAAATAACCAATTTTTTAAAAAAAAAAAAGTGTCAGCCTCAATGTACATCATGAAATAACTACTTGGTTATGAATACTTCTTTACATTTAAGACGGGGCAAGTTCTTTGATAATTGAAATTTGTTGGATGAGCCAAACATGTTTTTTTCTTTCTTTTTGCTTTTTTGCATAATTTTTCCGACTTATTAATGCCCTTCAGATTTTCTGAATCATTCAGAGGCACCATGTTTAAGATATATTCTGTTGTGATCATAGGTATTTGTGAGATGTCATGACTGCTTCTTTAAAACTAGAGAGAAACCAACAGCTCTTGGCCTTTTACTTGGTGGACTTCGTATTGTGAAGAGTTGTGTTTGGATTAAATCATTTTTTTTCATTGTAAATATTGGTGATGTGATAAATGCTGAAGAAGCTTGCTATAATTTACTGTGGTCATGAACCATGGTAGTATTGTACTGTGTATGTAGGGTAGCAGAGTGGATAGAATATAGTGTTAATCTGAGGTATTGAGGTCTCCTATTCATTGGGTATAATTCTCTAATGTACTGGTTTTCAAATGTAAGAATTCTTCATTTAGGCATTATGATGTTACAGTTTAAGTATTCAAGTGAGAGTAAGAGATTTGTCTTCACACGATAATTTTGGTCATCTCTATTTGGTATTAAATTTATTAATCTTGGATTTGTCGTGCAAGAAAAAAACACTGAGTTGCGAGTTGAGATACCCGGGTTTGAAGTTTACCGCAGTTGCTGGGTGATCATCAAGTCCTTCCCTGGGCTGCTTTTCCAAAGCTCTAAGATGCTGTCATTTCATATTGCTTGTAGCAGTGTGTTTCTGGCTGGAGTTTGTTTATGTTGCTTTGGTTAGTTATTTAAAATTACATCATAGGAATGATGTGTTACAGGAATACATCAATGATTACTATTTGGTAATAAATGTGCTTAATTTAAAGTGACTGTTTTAGATAATTACAAATATACTTATTCACTTTTAAAATAGCACTTTAGTTAAATATATACATAGTTATATAAGAAGGAATTTATAGAGAAATGTAACTTATGCTGTTGTATGTTATAATCACTTACTGGCATTATTGTGCTTTATGATACTAATTGCAATATGGATTTGAAAAACTTCCAATTGATGGAAATTCCAGATGATTGAAGACTTCAAGTATTAATTAAAAGTGGTAAATAACTGTATATCTTGAAAATAATTGATAACATGAACTTGGAGCTTTCACATATATACCTCAAAAATTAATTCACTGATTCAAAAGCTCAGTTATTCATTTGGTACTTCATTACATAAAAGAAGGGTTGAATGAAAAAAAAATAGGAATGTGTGGAGTTTTAAGCGTTCTGAAATGTTTATAGAACTAAAATGAGTAATTTGAATATTTTCCCTTTGAGATTGGTTATTCTGGTCACCTTATTGAAATGCCTGCCCTATGTGCAAATATTACTCAAATTGAAAAATACCTTATTAGTAAAGGAAACAATAATTTACCTTTTTTGTCAATTGTTTTATCATTTGTATTATCTAGCAAGTCATTTATGAATTTTAATCTAACCACTTATTTATTTTATTACAACAAATTTATTTAGCCTTTATGTAATACATATTGTATTAAGGTTAATTGTGTTTGGGGAGATGAGTATGATGTGACCCCCACCAGTTTGGGGGTAAACTGTGTTGGGGGACAGAAATTGAGGCATAAGGGACAGGGATGTCACAGAAGGGAGGGGTGGATATGTAAAGAAAGAGCTAGCCATAAAGTTCTAGTGCTTAGATGCGTGTTGTCAGCATTAAGGATTCTTCTGCACTCATGTTCTCTAACTCAGATGTGTGTATGACTTCCTTGAGGAAGGAAGAATGTGTTAAGATTGTTACTTAATTTACTGTTAAGAGGCAGTAAGAATTAAGAGTCTAAATTTCTGAGAAGCTCTTAGGGAAGGCCAGTGCTTGTGAATCATGATTGATATTTTGAGGAGCAAGCTCAGTATTGTTCTTAGGGATTAAGAATAGATGTAGGGTCTGCATTTAAAGACTTTTCTTGGGTACAGTATTACTTTTTCTTCCTAATTCCTTACATAGCGTGATTAAAACGTACTAATTGGCAATGCAAATGTAAATGAATACAGACTTTATAAATATACTTCTTTTGAATGACTAGTTTGATCAGGTCTTGGCTGTCTAGGGGCAGATTAAATAATGTGTAATTAGCCATGATATTAACTAACAAGGGACTTGGTATTATGAATGGAAACAATAGTACTTTAGGAAAACACCAATGTATTTACATTGGATAGAAATTATGTTTAGAATTATTTGGTAATTACTCTAACCTGGAAATGTTCCTTGATCTCAATGTGGTAATTTGTGGGAGAGTACCTCCTTTCTCTTCCGTTACCTGAAGACCACTAGTCTGCACACGGCATGATAGGTCTACAGAGGCTTGCTGTGTGGGCGGAGATTTTTTAACATATTGGCTCTAAATAATTTTGTATTTCATACTTTATTACTCTTAAAGTTTATCATACTTTATTATCTTTGGATGTTGTCTTTCAAATGGTAAATGTGTTCTCAAATATTTTAATAAAATTTGAAATAAGTCATTTATATCATGTTTTAGGTCTATTTTAATGAGGATTTGGGGACATCTGAGATTCTTGCCTCCCACTTTTCATGGCTGTTAAAAATTGTTCATGTTATACAAACATGCATGCGCACACACACACACAGACATATAATAGATGTAGCATGAGTCTGGGTTTAGCATTTCAGCTGTAGAAGTCTTATAAGTTATGAAAATTTAAATTCTCTGCATAAATCAAAATTGTATGACATACATGAAGTATTGAAAAATTCTTCAAATTAATTTTGGAGAACTTTTTTCTTATCCGATACTTGTGTTATTAAGTAAAGCACTGTAAATTGGTTTGGTTTTTATTTCCTGTGACATAAATTGTAGCAGTACAATAGAGCATGATAGTATTACTTAGAAATACTAATTTTCCAGGTGTGTAAGCAATTGTGGATTTTTTTTCTTTTCTTTTCTTTTTAGAGAACCAGAGGACGAAAACGAAGCTTCATTCCTGATGAAGAAAAACATGAGGTTGGAATAAGTTAAGCATATTTTACCTAGTCTAAAGTTTGGGAAACTTTTATGCTCAAGATTATTTCTGTTTTCCTTCTCTCCTGATTTTGCATATGTTTTGTTCTCCCTGGGATGGCAGGAAAGAGTTCCTAGAGAGAGAAGACAGAGGCAGTCTGTGTTACAAAAGAAGCCCAAGGCTGAAGATTTACGAACTGAATGTGCTACCTGCAAGGGAACTGGAGACAATGAAAATCTTGTCAGGTAAATTGTAGGCTGAGACCTTGTCTTTAGGGGGTTGCAGTGGCGTTTTCATCATTTTTTTCATCACAGAGATAATGGGGAAAAATCACAGTACAGGATCTTTTCTAAACTTTATTTAGTGGAAACACTACTTCAGAAGCAGATTTCATCCACTTACTAACCTGCCACACTTGGTCATTCTCTGGAGTTAGATGTAATTAGGAGCGATAATCTGAATTTTGTACACAAGAGAATTAATGTTCTTTTGGTAAGAGTTGACGATATTCTGTATTTAGAAGCCACAGAAGCAATTTAATCCAAACACTTGGCACTAAGATTATTGTTTTATCTCATTAAACAATAAAAATTACTAAGTTCTCTTAGCATGCTCTAAAACTTTAAGTTTATTAGCAATAATGATAAGATATACCTTTTATTGATAGGAGCTTCATCACTAGTTCCTATTTATCAGAACAAATGTGTTAAATGCTTCTCTCTTATGAAATAAAGAAAGGTGAAAAGATGGCCTAGATAGATTTTCTTTTGTTTTATGTTTGTTTTCTCCTTTGTTTTGTTTTGGTACTTTTTTTTTAGCAGACATAATGCTAATCAGGAATCTCAGCTGATGTTGCACAGTGGCTATTCCTGATGGTCCAGACACTGCTAATTTTAGCCATTTGCCTCTTTTGCTGAGATGAAGAAATTGCTCAAAACCCTGGGTGAGACGGAGGAGTGGATGGGTGAACTCAGACATCATTTAAAAGTGTTATCACTCTTACATAAATAATCTTTTAGTGTGGCAGGGGAACTCTTTCTGATTTCTTGAAAAAACTGTCTTTTTATAAACCCCTTTTAAATTACCTGAAGGCACAGAAATTAAATGTTTTAAAACACTAAAATGATAAAATATATATTAATACTGTTATATGATTTTAAATATTTGCTTCCAAAATGATGTCATTTATTTGTCATTAAAATATAACTTCAGTTTGTTTTCATTGCTCAAATAAAGGCAAGAAGTTTTGAATTTATGAGTTTTTTTATACTATCAGTGGAGAAGATAAGGAGAAAATTAAAATTACAGTGAAGAAATACAAAATGCTTCAACAAAGTCAAGAAAGTCTGTAACATTTGGCCGGTGCTTTTTGAATGTCATGTGAGCTCTCCTGAAGGTTAAACTCACTGAAATTTAGGGTAAAGTAGTTCTAATAAGAGAAGATACACATTCATAATTCTGGCTATAATATAATTTTCTGATTTATATATAAAAAGAAATTTCAGGAATAAGCATACTATAATGGAGTACATGAATTAACAAAACAACACATATTAGTGAACCAAAGGGAAAAAAAACAAGAAACAATCATGTGTATTGGACAAAAATCATTCCAGAGGAAACTTCCTTGGGGTTGAGGGTGCGCTGTCATGCGCGGTCAGCTTGAAACCAAGTTACAGTCTTAGAGGGCTGGTTATCTTCTTTTTAATAATCTAACCTATGGGAATATCTACTCTTTTGTTTATTTATTTTTAAAAAGTAGGTTAATTCAAGCCATTTTACTGTAAGCCCTATATATTTTTACCACGTTTTTATTTATTTATTTAGTCATGTATATGAAAGAAATAATTCAGGAAATATATACGATTTTTATTTTTAAAACCACTTTATAATAGGGACATCTTCAACAAATATTTGAATTGTATTAAAAAATAGTTACCGTTTTTCTTTGATTCTTGATAATATTTTTGAATAATATTAGTCTTTACTCTCACTTACTTAGTTTCTTTTATAAAATTTTCATTCCTAATTGCATTATTATAACATGCCAGTGTCTGGGATTCTGTGAAAGTCTTCTGGAAGGTAAAGATATTTTTGTTGCTATAGAAATGATGGATATAAAGCCTTCTTCCTTAGTTTTACCTTGTTAAGAAGATAACATCACAGACTTTCTGCAAACGATTTAAAGAGGTAATGAAGAGAGACTTTAAAAGTTTGATAATGATTTTGAGGACAAAATAAGCTGGATATGACACAATGCCATAAAGTTCTATGATTATAATGTTCTGTACCAAAAAATGCACATTCAGTTTAAGCACTATTCCTCTTGAGTTACAGAAGAATTTCATTTTATGTGGAATTTAATGTATTTAAAAAGGTAATAAATATGACAAGCTAATGTGTGCCATTTCCCATATGATCTCTTTTATTTCGTAATTGGCACCATCATTGTTTGCAAATTCCCTGAAATGTCCACAATTTTTGATCAAGTTGTACCTAAAATACTATGTACACATGAAATTCTTTTTTGTAACTTTAGTTTTCAGACATTTTAAATTAGAGTTTATATTCTTTTAAGATATATTTCAGTGCTTGGTCAGAGAAACATACTTATTGTATATGTCTATTAGGTTCTCTTATAAAATTATTCTTCTTGGGTCATAATTTAATTAATAGTCTTTTATTGAATACACCGTATTTATTTTCTCAAGTTCCTTTGAACAAACAAACTTGAGTCACGAGAATCTACTGTGTAGCAGCTTTGATTTCGAAACCACACTTCTCTATGTAATTCAGGCTATATCAAGATTTCCTCCTCAATTATTTTCCTCGCTTTTTCAGCATGTATACGTGTCAATATACATTTATAATACTTTAACATCACTGGGAAATTGCATTCAATTTATCTGTGAACTATAATAGTAGGTTCCAACTGTCATTTTCTGTTTTGCCTCTTACGTTTTTTTTTTCAGTTCCTCCTTTGGCAAGTGATTTAGTATTTGTGCCTCCATTTTTCCTTTTAATGTGTATGATAAAAATCACATTCTACTCCATTGGGGACGTTGTGAATAATTGCTAAGTGATAGTAAATTCTTCCCATATATAATAGTGGGACATCACTGTCATTTAGTAGTACTGATTATTATTTAGTAATATAGAGGATATGTGTGTGTGGGCTCTGAAATAAGGATTCCAATAGGTAAATATGTGCCAGTAATAGTAAATGCTTGTATTTTTACCTTTCAGAGAATGTTCTGTTTTTATATATAATTATTGCTAGAATATGTGGGGCAGAAAAATTAATTTGTTGAAACGTGTTCTTCTAAAATGATTAGATCGAGCCATTTCTGCCAGATGTGGGAAATACAGAAATTGTCACGGTCTTCCAGAGAAAGATCATATCTTACGGACTTTTTAAAAATAGTGTTTCCATTTTTGCCATCTACTTTTTAAATTTAATTAAAAGTTACCTGGGAAGTTTCCAATTAAAATATATTTCTTTGTTATTTAGTGAAATTAAATGCTAAAAGCCAAATTGAAACTCTGACTTAGAGTTGTAAGGTCTTTTTACATATGTATCTCTGTGATGGATGTTTTCGGTGGAGGTAATTATGGGCCCACTTAGTGACATCTTATTTGTTTTTATTTCCATGGTTCTTAGCACATTTAATACTCAATGAATGCATGATAATGCATGACCACTTCACATAAGTAATGACTGATATGACTGATTATTCTTTGCTGAATTAATATGAAACTTTTAATATTATAATTTATTCCTAGAACATACTGGTCACTAAATATAAGTAGTTGATGAAGATATTTAAAAAGTTTAATAAAGGAGAATTCCATTTACATCACTAAAGAAAAGAATAGTAGATATTTTTTTCCGTGTATTAGGTAAGGAAATAGAAACCACAAATTCGAGGTCACTTAGTTGATGCATCAGTGTAAAATAGAAGTGAAGTGGTTTCTGTCCTTGAACAATTTTGATTTTTAAAAGAGATTTTAGAGATAGAAATCTAACTGTAAATCTTTATCAGGCAATCGAAGTAGGAATAACACTAAATTTTTAGACCTCAAAATTTATCTTAACCATGTAAACTCAATGCAACACACATATTTTTTTTAACTTAATGGGAGTAGGGGAGAGAGAAAAGGTTTCCTGAAATGAAGAACCATGGCATCTGTAATATTTTGTATTGTGGCCATTACTCAGAGAGTAGGAAATGATCTATGAAGCTATTTCACTTTTATAGCTAAATTCAAACTATTAAGTGTCTGCTGTATTCTCCTTATTTGAGTATATGGCAAATTATATAGGTATTGAACCATTTTAGTTACAAGATTAGATGTCTGGTCCCTTAACAATGTTATTGGCACTTTTGTTTATTTCACATTTTAAACACCTGGCCTCTGAGTGCTTTACCCAAAAGTAAATTTGATTGTCTCATCAGTTATTAGGCGCACCAGGAAGAATGTGTATGTATCATATTTTCATTTCAAATATTTGTCTTTAACTATTCAGATTCTTTTATTTTTAATTACCTTTTCTGTTCTAATTTGTGTGCAGGTTTCTAGATTGCCTGGGTCATAGTTGAAGGAGTGTTGTCTCTCAGAGATTTGATTAGATTGAAAGTGAAGCTAACATTAGTTGTAACTTTAGTTACTATATTCATAGAACATCAGATCACTTTAAATGGTTTAAATTACTTAAAACATGAAACCTAGTTTTATCTTTTAAGATCAGTTAGGACTTCATTTGATAAATGTTTTAAAACAAAGAGAATGAGTTTTTTATTTTATGTATTTGCTACTTTATTGTTCCTTGTGCAGTTGATCAATCATACTGATGATAAAATTTGCATATTAATGTGGGAATATCATTATTGTAAAGTGATAGTGCAAAAATGTATTATTTGGATACTTATAAATTAAAACTTAGAAACAAATATGTTTTACTATGATTATGTGTTCTAATACATTTCAAATGTATTAAAAACAGACATTTTCTGCACAAAGAGATTTCCTGATAAACTTCTGTTTCTATTCTTTACCTCTACCAGCAATTTCAAAGATAGGTTTCAGAGTTTTGTTTTGCTTTGTTTACTTTTATATTCCTGGGTCAGTCATTAGTATAGTGCAGTTACTGTATTCTAAAGGATTGTTTCTGAGTTTGGCTTTTTAATATTTCTTTCAGTTATATGTGGTAAAATGTATCACTTCATGTCCCCCCTGAGAGCTTCTTGTCACTTCATGTCACCCTGAGAGCCTTTCTTCAAGTTTGGCTGATAATACATCTGGTGTTATGTCTAACTTGGCTTTTCTCTTTTGAAAGTATAACCATCTTAGCATATCAGGATGTCTCAGAACACACAGGGACTTCCAGTACCTCTTAGCCTGAAGAAATATGCTGCCTAACTTTTTTAACAGAGTTCACACCAAAAAGAAAGAAGAGTCTGGCATTCTAAATTCAAATTAATGAAGCATTAGGAATTATTTGAAAATTTAAACAAAGGAATATAATTATTACCCTTTTGAACCTTTATTTTCTTAGGTTTTTAAATGTCTCCTTACACTTATACATTGACTTTATTTCTTAAATAAATGTTACAGTGCTAGCTGCATTTCAAGGAAACTCTGATATAATTACCAACAAAAATACACTATCATCTAAACTCAAGTCAAATTAAAATTCAATAAAATTAGGAACCCCTATTTCTGCCACATCTGGGAGTATTTAACATAATTATATCCTTATTTTGATAAAATATTCCTGACTTTCTATTTTGTTTAGCAATTGATTTTATTTTGATATTTTTAAAAGAGAAGTTACCCTATGAGGTCTCTTTTGGTTTTAAAAGCTTTATTGTTATTTTTGAAAACCTGATGCTTTAATTGTATTGATTTTTTAAAAGCTACCTAATTGATTCAGCTTAATACCAGAAGTAAAACTTTGTGAGAACAATAATATGTTATATGAGCAGCGCTAGAATGTGTAAAGAAATCAGCCTGAGCATTGAATAATAAAGATATTTTCTTTCCTTTTTTATTAAAGATAAATAGGAAAAGAAGAGCAAATATTACAACCATATAAAGTTTTATAATAGGTTTTTTGATTAAATATTATCTTAGAAATTTAGGTGAAAACAACAAAAAATTAAAAGTCAAGTAAAAAAATATTGGCTGTACCTAAATAAAAACTTAATCACATGTGCTTTGTTTGTGTTTTTAATTCAAGACTTTGTAAACTACAGCAAATAACAGTTCAACTTCAATAAAGTTGTAAATCTTGATGTAATAATGAAATGATGAAACAAGTTAAAACAATTTCATGGAAATACTGTTTCCATTTATTAAAATTTATTTATAGATTGTTTTGTTCGGTAGTTCTGTAACATTTAGGTTTTCAGGGCCATATGTGTACCTATTTGCTCAAGCATAGACTATGTGGGAAGTAGTTTCAGAATTGCCAACCCGAACCACTGCAAAAAGTAAATCTGCTAAATTCAAGAGTTGTGTATTTACGTGTGGGGCAGGGAGGGCAGGGTAAAAGGTTATATACAGTGATGTGCATACATGTTAAGTGAAAATATTGGTGAATTTTATCAAAAGCATGCACTCAGCCCCCGTTTCAGCTAAGATACAGAGCATTTTCATATTCCCGAAAACCTGTGCCCTTTCCCAGTCAGTCCTTCTTTTAGAAGGCAACCACTTTTCTATATTTTTCACCATAAGTTAATTTCACCTCTTGTAGTATTTCATATAAGTGGCATCTTTTGTTTTTGTTTGATGTCAGCTATTTTAATGGATATTGAGGGAATCCTACTATCATTTTAATTTGCCTTACCCTGACGTATAATGATTTCCAACGTATTTTCATGAGTCCACTGGCTATTGGTATGCCTTCCTTTGTGAGCTAATTCTTTTACTCCTTTAAAAAATTTTGTATTCCATGCTTAGTATTGAATTCTAGGAGTTTTTAATATACTGATTGTGATTCCTTTTACAAATAATGTTTTTCAAACATATTCTTATCTGTGGCTTGCCTATTCATTTTTCTTAATGGTGTCGTTTAAAAAGAAGATACAAATTTTATTTAGCAACATATCCTTTTTATAATTATTGCTTTTGTTTCCTATCTTACAATTATTTTCCGCAGTCCAGCTCACAAAGATTATGTCCCTTGGTTTCTTATAGAAGCTTTTTAACTTTAACTTCCATCTTGAGATACGTGATCCATCTGAAATTGAATTTTGTTTATGGTCACAGATGGAGTTAAGGAAGGTTTGTTTTTTATCCCATGTGTGTTTCTAGCTTTCCAGCACCAGTTGTTGAAAGCGCTTGTTGTACCACATTAAATTGCTTTGGCACCATTGTTAAAAATCAATCGACTATTTAAATGTGGGTCTATTTCTAGCCTTTGTATTCTATTCCATAATAGCAGTTGTTGTCTGTTGGGGCCTTTATAGTAAGTCCTTTTTATTCCAGAGCCTTTGCACTTGCATGTACGTGTCAGAAACGGCTTGTCTATTTTCTTGAAAAAGAAAAGGACTGGCAGCCATAACCAAAACAGATAAGCAGGATGTCGTGTTTGGGTGTTTAAAGACACTGTCAACAGAGAGAAAAGTCGACCCACAACATGGGAGAAAACACTCACAAATCATATATCTGATAAGGGATGTCAATAGTAGATAAAGAACTAAAACTCATTGAGAAGATAAAAAACCCTATTCAAAATGAGCAAGGACTTGAATGGATGTTCAAGAATCTCCAAAGAAGATACACAAATGGCCAGTAAGCACTATTAGGGAGAGTCAGATCAAAACCACAATGAGATACCACTTCAAATCCATTAGGATGGCTATTAGAAAACAAAAGTGACAGCAAACAAACAAAACCCAGAAAATAACAAGTGTTGGTGAGGATGTAGACAGATTAGACCCTTTATGTACTGTGATAGGAATATAGTATAAAATAGTGTTTCCATTGTGGAAAACAGTATTGTGGTTCCTCAAAAAATTAAAAATGGAATCGCTGTATGATCTAGCACTTCCACTTCTGGGAATATACTCAAAAGAATTGGAAGCAGAGAAAGAGATATTATACATGCATGTACATGGCATTGACAATAGCCAAGAGGTAGAAGCAGCCCAAGGCTCCATCGATAGATGAATGGCCAAACAAATGTGGTAAATACATACAATGGAATATTGTTCAGCCTTAAAATGGAAGGAAATTCTGATACATGCTATATGACATGGAAGAAACCTGAAGAGCTTACTATACTAAGTGAAATAAGCCAATTACAAAAGGACAAATATTGTATGATTTCCTTTAATATGAGGGAATTAGAATAGTCACATTCATAGACACAGAAGTAGAATGGTGGTTGCCAGGAGCAGGGTGACAGGGTCATTCATCTTTCGTGGGTGCACGGTTTCAGTTGGGAAAATGAACAAGTTCTGGAGATGGCGGGTGGTGATGGTCACACAACAGTGTGAATGTGCTTAATGCCTCCAAACTGCCCATTTAATGGTTAAACTGATCAATTTTATATGTAGTTAACCACAACTTTTTTTTTAAAAAAAAGCCTACTGGGATTATGACTAGCTTTGTGCTGAATACATGAATGAATTTGGGGAGCATTAACTAACATCTGAACACTATTGTCTCCTAATCCATGAATGTGGTGTATCTCTACATTTATTCAGATATTCGGAAATCCTTTACTTCCTCTCATCACTGTTTTTGTAGTTTTCACTGTACAATTATTGCAAGTCTATTATTGAATATATTCCAAAGTATTTAATGTTTTTTGATGTAATTGTGTAACAAAATTAATGCCTCTACAGACACAGCTCTGAAGGAAAGCCTCTTACTCGTTTTTATGCACCCGGGGTCTGGGGGAAGGTGAGCCAGCAAGGGCTTACAAAGTAGAAACGTACTGGGTCAGTGTGTAAGACCCGTCTTTCAACAAGGAGATCTTGGGAAAGTTGCATGAGAAGTGTTTTAGTCTAGCTCCTCCTTTAAGACATAAGGAGGTCTTAAAAGTTCCACCAACCTTGCCATCCTGGAATAAACCCCTCCTGATCGTGAGATATGGTCTTTTTTATATATTTTTGGAATTCATTTGCTAATATTTTGATAAGGCCTGTGTGTCTCTATTCAGAAAAGTCTTGTTCTGTTCATTGTTTTTCTTGTAAAGGTTATGTTTTGTTATCAAGTTATACTACTGGCCTTCTAAAAGGCCTCAAAAAGTGTTTTGCGCTCCTCTTTTTAAAAAGCATTTGTTTAAGATTGATATTATTTCTTTATTGAATTTTTGTTGAATTCCCCAATGAAACCATGTGGACTAGTTTTCATCATTGGAAGGTTATTAACTAATTAATTCAATTTTTAAAATAGATGTAGAACTATAGAATTTTTTTTTCATCTTGTGTTAGTTTGGGTAAGGTGTTTTTCAAGTTATTTATTTCATTTCAGTTGTCAGTTGTTTCTTTGGTTATTCTTATCATTTGAATGTACATTGCTACTATTTGCTTAAGACTCTTCTGCTTCCAGCAATATTTTGGATCATATTCTCTTTTCCTGTCTAAGACTAGTCAGTATTTAATTCTTTCTTGTGTCCTTCCTTCCTTACATGATTTCATAATGATCTTTCTTTGATTGCTGTTGGGACCGACATAGAATCCTACTTCATGCTGTCATTCACTTCTTTGGAAATCATTTGTGAATAGCTTTTACTTTTTCTACTAAAGAAGGGCAGATTCTTGGCCTTCCATTGATTTGTGACAGTTCTCATAGTCTATACAATACGGCGCAAGCAGTTACTTCAGAATAAATGCTTGTTAAATTATTACTGATGCATTGCTACATTTGTACACAGTTTCATCTTTATACAATTGATAGGGTATATAATCTCTTTTGAGGGCAGGGACATTTCTCTAAACAGTTCCTAGTTGATTTGTTTTACTTTTTAAAATTTACAAATATTTTAAATTTTAAAACAAAGTTTAAAATAGTATACGCATGTTACGATCAAACAAAAAAAGATTAAGCTTTTGGCTGACCAATGATTATTTCACTGAGAGTTTGCAGATCTCAGCTGGTCCAAGTCTGTCAATTGCCAGTTCTGTTTTAGGCCAGTCACTTATTGTATGGATCCCAGTTTTCTTATCTTAGGAGAGTCCCTGCCTTAGGCTGTATCATCTCTGATGTCTAACACTGATGTCTAGCTCTGATATTCAAAGGTTATGTGAAATTCAACTTCCCAAACCCACCTGCCTATTTGTTTACATTCTGCCACAGGCTTTCATGTAAACACACTCTAAGTAGTCTTTCTATACTGTTCTGCAGCTGTGTAGAATGTGATTATTTATTTTTTATTAGGTCTCCTAAAGTGAAAGCTGTTTTTTTGTTGCCCTTTTCTCATTTAGCTACAGAGGAGTGGAAAATAAGCTGTATTAAAATGCCCACTTCTTTGATAAATAGCAACATTTTTTAAAGACAATTATATTGAGGTCTAATTTTCATATCACTGTAAGTGTAGAGCACAAAGATTTTTATTTCAGCCATCACTACAATCTAACTTTATTTTATTTTTTAATATTTTATTTATTTAGCTTTAGAGAGAGGGGAAGGGAAGGGAAGGAAAGAGGGAGAGAAACATCAATGTTTGGTTGCCTCTCATGCACCCCCTTCTGGGAACTGGCCTGCAACTCAGGCATGTGCCCTGACTGGGAATCAAACCATGATCTTTTGGTTCACAGGCCCGTGCTCAGTCCACTGAGCTTTTTCCATCAGCCAGGGCTTTTTCCAAAAGTTTCTAATGCACTAAAGGCAACAAAGATTCTTTGCTGGACCAAGCTTTAGTCAGGTTTCTGAATCTTCTAGGGCTCATTCATCTGTTAACTTGTAACATCCAGGTTTAGCATGCAAGTCTAAATAAACCAGAAGCCGGTTTATCCGGAACCCCTAGCCCCTGATATCTCATCACCATAGACCTCTGATCAGGTTCCCGACCTCTCCTCCCGCTCCTCCTCCAGGAGCTGTCTGACCACCCTGGCCTGTCTTCACCAAGAATCAATCCTGTTAGGTTCATTTAGCCAGAACCCCCTTAACTCGGACGTTTCCTCTGAGTAGTTTTCCACCCATTGATGCCCACCCTGCTCCTTGGCTGTAAATTCCCTCTTGTCCAACTTCAGAGTAGGGCCCAAACTCTCCTCCACGGTCAGAATCCCATTGCAGTGATCCCTTTAGTGTGATGTTCCTAAATAAAGTCGCTTTGCCATCTTCAGCAAATGTCAGTGAATGTTTTTTCTTTAACAAAGGAACTTCTCTTTAAAGAAAAACTAAAGTCAGTCTTGAAGTGTGAAAACAATAATCTCATGTTTTTTCTTCAAATTGGTATTTTTAACATTGGATATTTTAAAAAAGAAGTCTGCTAAATTGATGTAAAGAGCCTACATTTCATGAAATTTTAAAGTCTACACATTTATTTGAGACAGTATTGTATAATGAATGATCAACCATGAGGATTTGTACCTGCTCAGTTGGGTTTGAAACCTGTTTCTGTTTTTGTCACCTCTGCCTTTATCTCTCCTGTGGCTTAGTTTTCTTATCTGTGAAACAGCAGTAAACAGTAGTACCTACTCCGTAAGCTGCTGGAGGATTAAATGAGATAAATATAAATAAAGGACTTGGCACAGTAGTTACGGAATTATAAATATTCTATACACGCAAACAGCACCAACAACTATAATAAAACGTATACAATGCTTACTGTATAGCAGACACCTCATATATGCACATTAAATTACCTAGTCCTACAACTGTCTTAATGCGCTAAGCAGCATTATTATCTCCATTGAATTGAGGAAACTAAGGCATAGAGGGCTTAAGTAATTTCGGAGAAGTCGCATAGCTCAGAAGTGGTGGGACGGTATCCAAACCCAGGCGGCTGGCTCCAGATCCTGTGCTTCTAACCCTCTACCGTCTTGGCATGACTTAACATGTCAGCTCCCTGGCTGGGTGAACTTGCCTTTGGCCAGTGTGTTGGTTGCAGGCTAAATGATGACATCCCTTTCAAAATCAAAACTGATGTTTGGTTTTCATTATTTTATGGTTTTCATGACCGTATTTGATGTTTTTTGAGACTTCAGTGCTATAGTCTTTATTCTAACCAGGCTATTTGATTTTATTTTATTAAAATGGTGCTTTTCCTTTTTAATTCCAGATGTTATAGAATTATTCTCGATTTGTATTTTATATTGAATGAGGACCCTAGCACTAATAATGCCTCTGACTTTTTAGGTAACTTGGGGATATTTGTTTTTAAGGAAATAACTGTCACTTTTTGGCAAACAAGATTACCTTTTTTTCAGATTATTTTAAGATATGTTAACATCTGAAGAGTATATAAATATATTTACATTGTGTTTGTTTTATGTATATTAAAATCATTTATGTATACATATTTAACAAATGTAATACCTACATTTAATATTATACTCTATATATTGATTGAAGTTGCTGTTTGTGAAGATTTGTGATGCCGTCTATAGTTTGACTTTTCCGGTCATTAGTAATTTTAATTGGGTCATCTCTTTACCGAATGCTGCTGTAGTCCCTCTGTGTGTTCTTGAGGAGCAATACACACCATTGCTCTAACAGTAGATTGAAGAAATCTCTGGGTGTACAGGCACAATTATATGATGGTTTAGAGAGGTGAGTATTTCTGTTGACCCACAGTTGTGCAAAAAATAAGAAGTCAAGATTACAAAAGCACCACATATTTATATTTTGTGGATCAAATTTGGAGATCCTATAGATCTTGCATATATAGCAGCCTCTAGATTACCTGTGATCTGAGGGTTTTTTTCATTTTTTTGTGTGTGTGAGAGGAGGGGTTTAAATGAGTGGAACTATACAAAATAATAGACAAAGAATTGCTGTCCTTTGAATTTAGTATATAAAGACATTGCCATTGCAGGATCTTCATAAAATGTCAATTTGCCCCTTAGTTGAGAAGTTTTGCATCATTGATTCTTTCTTTAGCGTACATGAAATTGAGAGTTAAGTACACTTAACTTTAGCATGCATTTCTGAGAGTTAAATCTCAGAAATACATAAACCCAGAATTACATAACCTCAGTGTGATCTTGTTCAGGTATTAAGGTGTGTGTGTATTTTAGTTAACACTGGTATTTGAACAGATATGCTTTCAAATTTGTATTTTATGATTAAGGATAGAGAAAAAAGTTATCAAAGCACATATGTCTCTCATTCTACTTTATGTACCCATTCTCTAGATGTGGTACACATCATCAGTATACCTAATTTTCCAATGAATATTTATGTTGTATATGGAGAGGTGGTTAGTTAGGAAAACCCCAATGATAATTTTTTTTGCTTATTAAGGGATAAACTTCCTCTCTCTCTTTTTGTTTTTTGGCAATGGTAGTGCATTTAATATCCATCTTAATATGCTCAAAAGTGAGCCTCCCTTGACAACTTAAGTAACCCCTGAGGAGAATGGTAGGAAGGCATAGGGCTGAACGTGAAAGGGAGGGGAGGTAAGTAAGGCCCTGCCAGCAAGAGGCTGCGTCACCCTGGGGCACGCAGGTAACTGTTCCGGGAACTGGGTATTTCATTCACAAAATAAGCCGTGCGTTAGGTCGATTTGGAGATCCTTTTAATTTTCATGTTTTATGATTTTATGCTACTGTAGGAATGAAAAAGAAAGAAATTTGGAAATGAAAAATATTATCCGGGTGCAAGGAATTCTGAATAATTTATAGTGCAGATCTCCTACCAACAGTGCTGTTAATTGTACCATTAGCTCATAATATTTTTCTAATTTCAATTTTGGTTATAGATTTTATAGATTATAGCCTATCATAAATATGCGGGTTAATTGTACCATAGTCCCTTTTCAGTTTTTACTAATTGAGATGTATGTTTGTGAGGAATGTTGATAATAGTTTAACCTGAAAAGTTTTTTGTTTTCTTAATTCCTTAAAACAAAATAATATACACTGAGCTTTTAAGTAGGCTAAAATATATAGTAGATAATAATGACATGTTATCTGGGTATTTATAACATTTTCCATATGTAGTCACTTGATGGCTCCTTATTGTCATGTTTGTATGATCCATTGTTTCTTTTCATTTTAGTTTGTAAGAACTTTTCATTTGATTATTAATTCATTTACATCCTTTCTGTGAAACAATTTCATGGAGCAGTTACATCTTAAACTGAAATGAATGAAGGTGATCAGTTTCTGAACTAGCCCTTCCTATTACCATGTACTTAATAGGATTGAAAGCTAAATATAGTGTACCTAATATACAGCAGGTGCCCATTTAAAGGGAGTTTCCTCTAATTCTGTCTCACTGTTTAGACTGAACTCTTATTGTTAAGAAAGTGCATAATCAAGAAGGGGTTTGACATTGTGAGATGACTTGGTAGCTGACTTTTACCAGTGCACGTAAACACGCACTGACTCTCCATCACAGTATCACTTTCAGCCAGATAACCACTAAAATCACTGCACTGTGGTTTCCTGAAAATGCCATCATCCTTCAAATGCCACATTAAACCGAGAGAGAAAGCCATCAGTAGTGCCTGCACAGTTATGTAGAAGAATGAGCCATGAACCAGGCGAAAAGATGTTCTGGAAGAACAGTAACCTTTCCCTTGATGTGTGCATTTCCCATTACATTTTTGACACAAAATGTTGCAAAATGATTTAATGGTGGCATTTTGTTTTGCTGACTCCTTTTATTCATTAAAAAGAAACCAAAGTTAGGAAAAGAATGTAGGGGAAGAGTGACCAAGCACTGAATTCTATTATGTGAATGTTTTCTAAATACATAAATAAATACTTTAGGAACAAGTTTTTTTTTTTTGCCTTTTTACATTGTATGTTATATACAAATCACTGTATTATATCTTCACAACAGTGTTATTTTTTTTCTTTATAAAGTTCATTATTTTCTCCATTGTCCTTTTTTTTTCTTTTATGAGCAGTAACCACTGCTCATAAATAACATGTCAGTAAATCAGGAAAGCTCTGTTGGGTAATTAGATAAACCTCACCTACTACTTGTAACCTAGGAAGTGTCTGACTTTTTACTCACTTTGGATGTATATCACTGGAGTTGTACAAGGATGTATATCACTGTAGCTATACAAGGACACAAAGTACAGATAGACTCAAAGGTCCAAAAGATTATGTCTGTTAACTTTGACAGGATACATTTCTATTGGCAATGAAGTCATCCCAATGAAACTAGTACAAAGCTACACATTGGCAATATCGACTGTAACGCTGCATTGAGGACACCGCTGCAGGGACAGCAGGGAGTGTCCTGTGGGTGCCCATTTTAAAGCTCCATCTGCAGGCACAGGTGCCATGCTGCACCCCAGTGGTGACCTGAATTACTCATCCTGGGTGCTGCTGTGGTCACCGGCTACAAGTTTAACAGAAAGATACCACATTTTGATTTGTGTGTATGTGTTGTATGGAGACAACAATATGGAAGCTAAAATTGACATTTTTGTGTATAGTTTTTCTAATCTTTGATTTTTATTAAACTTTGGAAACCAGGTTAAAAAAAAGTACAGAGCTTATTTATACTTATGAAAACATGGCAAGAAAGAGAAAGCAACTTGCCAAAACAGAGTTTGTAAAAGTTCTGCAGCATTGGGTTTTCAGCTTCAGTATGGACACGGAGTGCCTGGGTCCCGGCTCAGTTACACAGTTCGACTGTGTGGGTAACACAGAGTCATTAAGTTACATCTGACCATCTGACTGAATGTTAATCTAGTTTTGGTCAGAATAGAGCAAATGAGGACATATAGTAATTGTCTGGGTCTTCTTTTCACTCAAGTTTGAAAGAAATTTGTTAGCAGGTTAAGAACGCCTGATTTGGCTTCCTGGGGTAGCTCCATGGCACTGGAAGACTTTGTGCTTCTTTACTTGCTTTGTTTTGATACAGGTGCTTTGATATACAGGGTCCAGCAGAAGGAAGGCTTGCTTGAGTGTGGTTGGTAGGGTAGTAACGTGGGTGTAGTGATTTATAGCTTCAATTTGAACATTGCACCTAAAATGTCATGTGGTGTGCTTGAGTGTGCTGTTATTATGTTACAGAATTACATGCTTATGATTCTGTAATAAAATGGGGCATTATTTCAGAATCACAGAAATGGAGATCCTATGGAGTGTTATCAGCAGGGAGGGGAATGGGGGAAAGGGTACAGGGAATAAGTAGCATAAATGGCAGGTACAAAACAGATAGGTAGAGGGTAAGAATAGTATAGGAAATGTAGAAGCCAAAGAACTTACATGTACGACCCAGGGACATGAACTAAGGGAGTGGGATACAGGCGGGAGGGGGTGTGCAGGGTGGAGGGGAATAAAGGCGGGGAATGGAACAACTGTAATAGCATAATCAATAGGATATATTTAAAAATAAATAATAAAAAATTAAACAAGGCCGTTATTTGTGCCATATCCTGTATAGTGCCCTATTCTTTTGCTTTACTCTATTGAGTAACTTCTGAGTCTTTACTCAGCTGTTTATTTCAGTGGCTCTTGTGGCATGAATTATATTCATGAGCTTTCAGACCCCCGGTACCCTTCTCACTTGTTAATTAACCTCTAGATGATTTAATTCACATTCATAGCTTTGCATGTGCGTGTGTGTGTATGACACATAGATACATGTATAATACTCTAACTATAGCATTCTTCTGTTATCGGGTAAGCAGTTATATTTAAGAAGAAATTCAACTGAATAATTGAGGAAAATTGTGATGATTTTCAGAAGTTAAATGGAGGCAAAAAGAAAAAGTAAAATGTACATGTTCAAACTAACAAAGATTATAAATCACTTAAAAATGACCGTGTGTAGGACATAATTTTACAAGTTTTGCAAGTCTCAACTTCTGGAAGAATACTGCTTGCTTTGTGTTCTTCAGTATAAAATGTAATGTTGAAGGTTATCATTACCTTCAGAAGGAAGTGCACTGGCCACACACATGCATGCACAGGCACACGGAGGAACCTCTTTCCTAGCATGAGCATCGTGCAGATTGTCACATGACTCAGACACGGACAGCTAATAAAAATAATGCATTATTTCTGATTTTCAGACATTTAAAAAGTATGTTGTAGAAATTGTGTAATTTTTATATAACTCTACTTTTATTAAAAAATGAATTTTCTTGTTTCAGTTGTGTTATATATCCTTATCTTTTATCATAGTAACTTCCGCCTCAGAATTTAGTGCAAGGAAATAGTCAAAGAAGAAAGCTATATATATGAAAGAACATTTATAACTATATTTATAGTAGAAAAATCATACATGCTAAAAACACCCAAGTCCAAAAATAAAAACAGCATAACAGTTGTATAGGAGGGTTATGATAAACTATAGCAAATCAGTAGAACAAAAATTATGTATCTTTTATAAGTTACAAGATAATTACATAGGATGATAAAACCTATTTTAGGAGATAAATATATACTACTAAATTTTTACCTATAGATAGCTAGAGATTGATAGAGAACAGAAAATGAGCACGTTTTATTTTTGGTATGGTAAGATTATGGGTAAAATTATTATTTTTTTCCTTACAAAATTGAACATGAATTTAATGAATACCAATTTCCATGTTCCTCGTGCCCCAGATCTCACCCCCTCTTCTCTTTCTCCATGTTCAACAAATGACCTCCTCTCCTGCTTAGCATAGCGAGCAGGAGCCGTCAGACAGAAATGCCTGCCCTTTGGAACATGTACCCTGTAACTTACCTGTAACAGGGATATTCTTAGGCATCTCTCCTCCCCAGCCCTCCCCTCTCCTCCTTTCCTAACAGTACAGAGGAGGTTCCCTTTTCCTTCTGCAGTTAATATTTCTACCACTATCCTGTATCCCACCCTCCTTGACTTTATTTCCTACTCTTCTATATCTTCAACAACTTTTTCTTCATTGATTCCTTTCCTTTGGCCTTCAAGACATGGCATTGCTCTAGGTATTCTGTCTTTCTGGAGGGTTCTTTTATATGGACTCCTCTACCACTGCCTGCTGTCCCTGCACAATTAGTGCTCCTTAACTTTCTCTCCAAGGTCCTCTTTTCATTTTACATGATCTCCGGTGATTTCGTCTTTGGCATATCTTCCATTACTCCAATAATGGTGAATATTTCCAAAATTTTAATTATAGCCAGACTCTCTATTCAGCTTCTGACAGGCAGAGCCAAATGCCTAGCAAGACAGCTCAGATTTAGTGTGTAAACTCTTGACTCAGTTTCTCATATCTCTTAATAATCCCTACCTTCAGTGTACGTCTTCACTTCTGCTGTCTCAGTTTTGGCCTCCGTACTCTTATTTGAGCTTTTCAGAAAACTTTCTAAAAGTTTTTCCTCTTGACAGCTACCTTTTTTTTTTTTTTAGTTAATTCGTCTGTAGCCCTCTCTATCACATACTCACGTTATCTGTTTGCTTACGTCTTTTCAGAGGATCTCCAGGAGAATATCTAGAGCCCTGTCATGTACCTGCAAGTACCCTTCACTCCAACCATCCCACCCTGCTTTTTTATTTGACACGTATATATAAATATATACATGCATATTTTAAGTTCCCTTGTATTTTCTTTCTGCCTCAATTTTATTCCACATACTCTCTGCCTGATAAATTCCTACTTTTTAACACTGGCTGTAATGTTTGTTCATCTTTTTTGTTTATCGTTTCCCTAACCCCCTCTCTCCTAGTTCTCAAGCAAAGACTGTTTACCCAATACGCTTCATTAGCAGAGATGCGGGCCTCTGTGTTAACACTTGTCACACTGTATGAAATCTGTCCTATTCTAGAGTCTTATACTTTCGTTCATTCGATCCCCCACCCGCATTGGACTGGAAACTTGATGAAAGAGTTTTACTTTATATCTCAAAAGCCAGGGTAAGACTTGGCATGCTATACTCTTTCAGTACTTTTTTGAATGGATGGTTTGTAAAAGATCACTTGTTTGTGAGTGAAGCTTGGAACTCAGACCTCATGACTTCGGAGTTCATTGTCTCTGTTTCTACAGGGTCTGTGTTACTGAGTCCTCATAATCTAGTGTTTTTGAAGAACACATAATGCACACTTGTATCTTTTTGTGCCCTGTCAATAATGATGTTTTTTTAATGAAATGTGTGTCGTTTTTAACACTTTTATTCTAGTGTCTTAACTGTTTATCATTTTAATTGTTTTGGAGTATATAGTTCCTTCTTCTGCATTAGCTATACAAGTGTCCTCATTGTTTAAGAACTTGAAAAACCTTTTGCAGTGTCATGTCACTGTATTTCCTTGGGTTTCCTCGTTTCCCATTGGTGACAATAGCTACTTTTATTCTGTCACATTTTATTCACTTAGTCTGGTCTCTTCAGTGTAGTTGGTGTTCAGTTCTTGATACATTTCTTGAGCTTTAATCTTCACAGTCATATCTTTTTAAATTCTGCACCTGGTACAGCAGTTGTATTATATCCCATATATAAAATTGTTCACTTTATAAATTTCCTAGATCTTGTTCTGAGTCTGGCAGTCTTAAATCTCTGAAAACAGTTTTTGGTAACAACATGTAATTTATTGATATCAGATGGAATTGTCATGTGTAGGCAAGTTTTTCATTGCCATTAAGCCTCTTCTTTTACACTGATAAATAATGACTCATACTTAATATATAATATATAAATATGTATATAAATAATGACATTGCCTACTTTCTACTTTATTGCTTGCCCTGTAATAATCTAAGAAAATATTAGATTTAGAATTAGATTATTTGTCTTCATCTTGACTATTTTATCAACTATAATTTTGATTTACTCTAATTTACTTTAGTTATTAGTGGGACTGGATTTAGAAACTAGAATGTAAATAAGTGACATGCATTAACAAATTTCAAAAGATTTATTTACTGTTAAATCTAGATTTTTTTCTGTTTAAACCTTGCATATTAGAAAGAAAATTTCTTGTGATCTTTATTTCCTTGTATGTATTATTATCTGAAAATTCAATTAATTCCAGGATTTATCATTTCTCTCCAAAACAATACCTTTTTAAATTTACTCAGATAGGTTATGATGATATTTAATTCTATCCCAGACAAGGTTATGCTGTTATTTAATCGAGGTGTGTTTTGTTGTACCCTACTTCAGTTCTTTGGTGAAAGAGAAAGACATTTAGAAAATTACTGAAAAGTGGATAGCCCCGTTTCTTCAGGCTCTCTTTCATAGGTCCTCCATCAGCTGTTTAAGGACTTCTGGTTTCCCTTTGAACTATAGATGATACTCTGGCAACCTTTTTTATGAGGTGTTTACTATATCTCTATATTCCTAAAATACTTGGGCAATTTGAAAAAAGTATTATGGGTGAAGAAAAGAGTGAGCAGTTACAGAGGTTGATTATTACCTTGGGACTGTGCTATCAGAAATGTACATGTACGATGTGACTTTAGTGTAAAATTGCCCAGGAATTCTGTGTGTGTGCCATTTTTTAGTACAAAAATAATACACGATGTCAAGAACTCTGTGTGATTTACTTCATAAACAGCAACCACTTGAGCACTCTGAGATGTGATAGATTGAACTGCAGAAAAGTAAGTGTTTAAGCATGTTCTCTCCCAATGACTGCAAGCAGAGGAGGAGTTCTGCTTTGAATTAAAGTGTTAGGCACTCCCCGTAATTGCTCCGTAAATCAGATGGACACAGGCAGCTGTTCAAGGAAGATAGGCCCACGAGACTAAATCAATGGGATGCAGTCACTTCCCAGTGACATTACATCACTCAGTAACTTTCCATTTAGGTGACTGAAATCTTCCAGACCCAAATTTCTCTGGTCAGATTCCTTATTTGTGTCAATTACTGAAGAATTGAAAAACTACTGGGGGCAGGGGGACTGGGAAGGGAGTAAGAGACAGAAAACTGTATATGAACAACAATTAAAGTAAAAATTTTTAAAAAATTGAAAAACTACCTGATTATATCCAGGACCTTTTTGTGACATGGCCTGTAAGTGTAGATTTTTTTTAAAAGAGAAGTTTTAAAACAGAGCACTGGGCACATTGACCAGAGATTTCCTTTGCTGTTCTTTTGAAGCTTTCATTTGTCAAGAAATGATAGAATCTATGTTTCCATATTCTCTTAACAATAAATTTCTGTTATTGTCATAAATTTATTTTTCAAATTGATTTCATATTCATTAATGATATTAAAATCGATTCATTTATTCATCCATCAGCTTGTTACATAGAGGGTATATAAGAGACATAATAATTTAATGGATCATGGGCATATTTCATAAAGGAGGAGGGAGAAATTCTTATATTAAACCAAGGTGACATTTCGGTTGGATCTCACAGTCTGAGCAGGTTGCAGAACATTAAAATGTGGGAGGTAGCAAATCCTAGAGACTGAATGAAGGTGGGAAGGAGACAGGGTGGGGCTGTTGAGTCATGCAGTGCAGGTGTAAGGTAGGTCAGGGCCTCGGTTGAGGCTAAAGATTTTAAGAGTCCTATTGGGGGCTCTTTGAAGGCAAGAGATGATAGGGAGGACAGTGCTTTAGCAGACTGATACTGTGGTGGCCTATGTGATGAATGAATGAGCATCTGGAAGCAGACCGGTGTGGGGACTCTGAATCCAGACTGATGGAAAAGCAAATGGAAAGGATTCAGGAGACATAAGTTCATACTAGAGGTTCTAGCAGACTTAACTGCAGTGGGGAAGCAAGGAAGAAAGGCAAGTGTTAACTGAAACTGGCTGACTTCACTATACTGAGTATTTTCCTTACTTCTGAAAGTAGAGCATTCCTGTGAATCATAAGCAGAAATGGTGTTAAAGTGACTAAGCAACTGCCATTAATTTACATAGAAAAAAATTTGAACATTCTCAGAACCCAAAAGAACATACCAAATAGCACATAAAAATAACACTAACATATAATAAAAGCAGGAATGATTTGATGACTACACAACCTGTATAAGGTAGAAATAATGTATGTGCAGTGCAGTTTCGCTGAACCAGAATTGGGAAGGCAGTGAACCCGCTGGAAGGCTGAGTGGATTGAGGTCAGGGTGGGATGAGGTGTAGGAGAGTGGGGTGTAGGAGAGAGAGGAAAAGGGTCGTCTGTTAGCATCTCATTGCCGTTTGACTCCATCAGGACAGGCATGTTACTAGCATCTACACCTGTGTCTGCCGGACTTGATGTTGAAGGCTGAGGTTGTCATCTGTGTGGCTGATGTGGAAGACTTGAAATATGACAGTTTCCTTGACTTCTTTGCCTCATTTTTCTATCATAGAGTTCTTGGTAGGCACTGAAAACGTCCTGAAAATCCGCTCTAAATTTATGTGCCCTTTCAAAACTCAATATATGTGTGGATGCAGGGAAGTACAATGCGTGCCCAATGCCCTAATTTCATCCACCTTGATCGAAACCCTTAATTATGTCCAGTTTTACACCATGTGTATGTCACATCCTCAGTAGCTTTCCTAGGCTTCTGATAACTTAGACCAAACACATCTTGCTAACAGACACACGAAGTAAAGGGAGCTA
>PVKM010001132.1:0-41223 GCA_004027735.1 Carollia perspicillata
CCCAAAGCCTCCTCTATGCCCTCAGCTGCTACTTTCACACCTGTGCAGGTTGGAATAATAGGTGGAACAGGCCTCTATGATCCAGAAGCTTAAAAGGAAGAACTGAGAAATATATGGATACTCCATTTGGCAAGCCTTCTGATATGTTTATTTGGGGGGAGATAAAGCATGTTGATTGCCTCTTCCTTGCAAGGCATGGGAGGCAGCATACCATCTTGCCTTGAAAAATCAATTATCAGGTGAACATCTGGGCTCTGAAGGAGGAAGGTTGTACTCATGTCATAGTGATCAGAGCTTGAGGTTGAGGTTCCTTGAGGGAAGACATTTAGCCCAGTGATACTGTCATAATCAATCAGTTCATCAATAGCCTGGCATCTGGAGAGCACAACTATCATTCCCATTACCACTACCCATCACATTTTTTTCTACCAATAGTGCTGTATTTCGGTTAAATAAGATGATTTTATATATATATATATATATATATATATATATATATATATATATATATATATATATATATAACAGCAGATAGTAGGTTCTTCACTATTGTTCTTTCTCCTTTTCCACCTTTTTTCAGTTCTTTTTTCTATTTTATTGTTCAAATACAGTTGTCTCCATTTTCTGTCCACCACTCCCGAAACTCTCCCCAACCATCACCACCTCCAACCCTCAATCCGACCACTCTTTGGCTTTGTCCATATGTCCTTTATATGTGTTCCTTAATGACCCTTCCCCTTTTCCCCCTATTATCCCCCTCCTGCCTCCTCTCTGGTGACTGTCAACTTGTTGCTTATTGCAATGTCTCTGGTTATATTTTGCTTGTTTGTTTGTTTCATTGTTTAGGTTCCACTTATAGGTGAGATCATATGGTATTTGTCTTTCACTGACTGGCTTATTTCACTTAGAATGCACTCCAGATCCATCCATGCTTTCATGAAGGATAGTAACTTTCTGCTGTGTAGTATTCCCTTGTGTAAATGTACCATAGTTTTTGGTTCACTCATTTATTAATAGCTTAGGTTGCTTCCAACACTAAGCTATTGTAAATTGTGTTGCTATGAACATTGGGGTGCATAGGCTCTTTTCAATTGGTGTTTCATGATTCTTAGGGTATAATCCCAGCAGTGGAATTGCCAAGTCAAAAGACAGTTTTGTTTTTAGTTTTCTGAGGCAATTCCATACTGTTTTCCACAGTGGCTGCACCAGTCTGCATTCCCACCAATAATGCACTAGGGTTCCCTTTTCACCACATCCTCTCCAACACTTGTTGTTTGTTGATTTGTTTATGATGGTCATTCTGACCGGTGTGAAGTGATATCTTAATGTGGTTTTAATTTGCTTCTCTCTGTTGGCTAGTGATGCTGAGCATTCATTCGTATGTCTGTGACCCTTTGTATGTCCTCCTTGGATAAGTATCTATTTAGATCCTGTGCCCATTTTTCAATTTGGTTGTTTGTCTTTCTGGAGTGGAGTTGTGTGATTCTTTATATATTTTAGAGATCAAACTCTTATCTGAGGTATCATTTGCAAATATGTTTTCCCATATGGTTGGTTCCCTTTTCATTTTGCTGATGTTTTCTTTATATGTGCAGAAGGTTTTTATTTTGATGAAGTTCCATTTATTTATTCTTTCCTTCATGCTCCTTTCTCTAGGGGACATATCAGTGAAAATATTGTTATATGGAATATCTGAGATTTTCCTGCCTATGTTCTCCTCTAGAATTTTTATGTATTGTGACTTATATTTGAGTCTTTTATCCACTTTGAATTTATTTTTCTGTATGGTGTAAGTTGGTGGTTTAGTTTCTTTTTTTGTTTTGCATGTGGCTGTCCAGATGTCCCAACCTCATTTGTTGAAGAGGCTATTTTTACTCCATTTCATGCTTATGCCCCTTTTGTCAAATATTAATTGATCATAGAGACTTGTGTTTATTTCCGGGCTCTCTATTCTGTTCCATTGGTCCATGTGTCTGTTCTTATGCCTATATGAGACTATTTTATTGTCATGTCCTTGTAATATAGTTTAATATCAGGTACTGTGATCCCTCCTACTTCATTCTTCTTTCTCAAAATTGCTGCAGCGATTTGGGGTCATTTATGGTCTCATGTAAATTTTCAAAATGTGAGTTCTGTATCTGTAAAGTATGTCATTGGTATTTTAAGAGGGATTATGTTGAATCTATAAATTGCTTTGGGAACTATGGACATTCTGATGATGTTAATACTTCCAATCCATGAACACGGTATGTGCTTCCATTTGTTTGTGTCTACCTTAATTTCTTTCTTTAGTGTTGTGTAGTTTTCTGAGTCTGTAGTTTTCTGTAGTTTTCTAAGTCTTTTATAGCCTTGGTTAGGTTTATTCCTAGGTACTTTGTTTTTCTTGTTGCTATATCAAATGGGATTTTTTTCTTGATTTCTGTTTTTGGTATTTCATTGTTGGTGTACAAAAATGTCTTCAGTTTTTGAATATTGACTTTATATCCCAATACTTAGCCAAATTCACTTATTAGGTCAAGTAGTTTTTTTGGTGGAGTCTATAGAGTTTTCTATGTACACTGTCCTGTCATCTGCAAATGGTGACAGTTTTGCTCCCTCCTTTCCAATTTGGATGTCTTTTATTTATTATTTTTGTCTGATTACTGTGGCTGGACTTCCAATACTCTGTTGAATAGAAGTGGTGAAAGCAGACATCCTTGTCTTCTTCCTGATCTTAGTGGGAAAGCTCTAAGTTTTTGCCCATTGAGTATGGTGTTGGCTATAGATCTCTCATATATGCCCTTTATTATGTTGAGAAATGCTTCCTCTATTCCCACTTTGCTGAGTGTTTTTATTATAAATGGGTGCTGTATGTTATCAAATGCTTTTTCTGCATCAATTGATGTGATCATGTGATTTTGTCTTTCTTTTTGTTTATGTGATGTATTGTGTTTACTGATTTGTGAATATTGTATCATCCTCGCATCCCTGTGATGAATCACCCTTGATCATGGTGTATGATCTTTTTAATGTATTGCTGGATGTGGTTTGCCTATATTTTGTTGAGGATTTTGGCATCTCTGTTCATAGCCACATTGGCCTGCAGTTTTCTTTCTTTGTTGTGTCTTTATCTGGTTCTGGAATTAGGATGATGCTGACTTCATAAAAAGAGTTTGGGAGTCTTCTTCTCGTGCATTTTGGAATGGTCTGTGAAGTATTAAGGTTAGCTCTTCCTTAAAAGTTTTGTAAAATTCTTCTGTGAAACTGTCCAGTCCAGGGCTTTTGTGTGCTGTGAGTTTTTTAATTACTGCTTCAATTTCATCTGCTCTTATTGGTCTGTTCAGGCATTCTGCATCTTCTTCATTCCATTTTGGTAGATTATACTTTTCTAGAAATTTATCCACTTCACCCAGGTTTTCAAATTTCTTGGCATGTAGTTGTTCATAGTAATTTCTTGCAATCCTTTGTATTTCTGTGTTATCAGTTGTAATCTATCCTCTTCCATTTCTGATTTTTTTATTTGAGTCCTCTCTCTTTTATTCCTGATGAGTCTATTTAGAGGCTTGTCAATTTTATCTTTTCAAAGAGCCATCTCCCGGATTTATTTTCCTTTGAATTGTTCTTTTAGTCTTTATGTCATTTAATTCTGCTCTGATCTTGGTTATTTCCTTCCTTCTACTTGCTCTGGGTTTTCTTTGTTGACATTCCTCTAGTTCTTGTAGGAGTAGGGTTAGGTTGTATATTTGAAATGTTTCTATCCTTTTTAGGTAGGCCTTTATCACTATGAACTTCCCTCTCAGGGCTGCCTTTGCTGTATCCCATAGGTTTTGGACTGTTGTGTGGTCATTTGCATTTGTTTCCAGAAACTTTTTGATTTCTTCCTTGATCTCATTATTAAACCATTCATTGTTTAATAGCATGCTATTCAATCTCACATATTTGAATGTTTTTGAGTTTTTTTCCTTGAGGTTGGTCTCTAGTTTCAGTCCCTTGTGGCCTGAGAAGATGCCTGATATGATTTCAATTTTCTTGAAGTTGTCGAGGCTTGTTTTGTGTCCTATCATGTGGTCTATCTTTAAATATGTCCCATGTGTATTTGAAAAGAATGTATATTTTGCTTCTTTGGGTTGAGAGGTTTTACATATACATATATAAAGTCCATTTGACCTATGGCGTTTTTCCATACTGTAATATCCTTGTTGATATTTCATTTGGAAGATCTACACATTTTTGACAGTGGGGTGTTAAAATCCCCTAGTACAAGTGTGTTGCTGTCTACATCTTTCTTGAAGTCCTCCAAGATTTTCCTTATATATTTGGGTGCTCCTATGTCAGGTGCATGTATGTTTATAATGTTTATGTCTTCTTGATGCATTCTTCTCTTGAGTATTATGCAGTGTGCTTCTGTGTCTCTTTTGTGCCATTTATTCTGAAGTCAGTTTTGTCTGATATAAGTATTGCTACTCCTGCTTTTCTTTTTCCTGTCCATTTGCTTGGAATATTTTTTCTAACCCTTTACTTTCAGTGTGTGTAAATCTTTTTTTCAGAGGTGGGTCTCTTGTGGGCAGAATACATCCACCCCAGTTTTAAAGCTTGACTTTTCCAGTTTGTTATAAGTGGAATGTAAAACCAATTTCTAAAGAGGTTTTTGCCACTGTTACAAAGCAAAACTGCCCACTAACTGCTTTTTTTCAGAACATGATGCATTTTGTTCTCTTCTTGTTTTCCCTGTTACACACACCCTCCATTATTAGGTACAGGTGGATACTTCTACAGATTTTAAAAAAAAGGAGAATTAAAAATCTCATCCATTTCTGCACATGCTCTAAATGTATTCAGACTTGAGTGAGAAGTTAAACATTAACTTATGTAAGAAAGCTTTCATGCTGTGGTGTTAAATGATCATATACAAAATTATATATAGTACAACTCAAAATATTTGCAGATTCTGCATTGAAACAAACCAAATACTAACAATAAAAACATTAATCTTTTGTATATGGTTATATATTTTCTCAATTTTCTAGAGTGAGATAAGCCAGGTAAAATCACTTAAAGCTCAAAAAATGAAATTTAAAGGAGAAAAGCTATTTTTCATTACTGATATGGTTGTTTTGTAAGTTTACGAAATTTTTCAGTGGGTGCTATAGTAATAGTGACTGTTCTATGGGTCATATGGCCTCATTCTTGCATTAGGTTGCCTGTGATGTTTCTGAATTACTCTTTTCAGAATGCATTTTAGTTTATTTATATCCCTGCTGCACTCAGCGTTGTGAATGATTCTCTGGGATGATGTAAATGATGCAGAGTAAAGTGGAATTATCTCCTTAAACTTTCTAGTTAATTCCTTGATGCTTATTGCTGCCTAAGTTTGCATCAGATATTTTTGTCAACTCATATCATGGAATTAGAAACTTAGACCATTTTCCCCATAGGCACAGTTATTATTCCTTCACTTCCTCCTCTCATATTTTCAAAAAGACCTAACATCATGTCTAACATATATTTCATTGGTTTAGATTCATCTCACCGTTCTAGTGAATTGAGTTGTTTAAAACTAGATTCTATTACCCAGATGATTCATTATTCCTACCCCCATAGTCATCTATTTATTGTACAAATGTGATCTCCACTTAATTGAATCATTATTGTTCTTAATATTTAATAGATTAAAGTCAAAATTGAGTCCAATAGCAAGTTTCTAGGTACTACTTGGTTAATACCTTAAGGTTGTCATTGATCAGTTAGTACAACTAATATTGTGGTCTAGTCCTCATGTTTTGACCTTTAACAATAAGGAGATCATGAGTATGGTGAGGAGCACCTTACTAAAATTTAGATAAACCATACCTACTGCATTTCTCACATGTGTAAAATCTTAACAATTGCTGGGGGGGAAAGGAGTTGTGAGAACTCTAAATTGGTTTATTTTAGTTAATTCATGATATTACTTAAGAATTGTTTCATTAGTTTCTAAGAATCAACATCAAACTCTCAGTTCACATGATTCACATTTTCTCTTCTGAAAATGAAGTACTTTGCCTACCTTTAGTCTTGTCATCCTTGTACTTTCCATTATTTTTTAAAAAACACTCTTATTAATTTACTTTGGTTGTGAGGTTTATCAGCACCTCCAGGTTATAATTTGTCTCAGCAAGAAGACTCAACATCATTTAAAGAAATTGGATATTTTTTCCAATTTCTTCACCTATCTTGAGCTTCATTTCCCTCTGACTAATGTTTATTTTGTGTATTCATTCTCAAAAGCATCATTTTGTTTAAGAGAAAAGCCATTGGAAATAATATCACACATAAACACAGATAACAGTATGGCAGTAGCCAGAGGAAAAGGGGGTTCAGGGGAAATGGAAGTGGACAAAGGGGCAATAAATGGGGACAGAAAGAGGCTTTACTTTGAGTGGTGAGTCCACAATGCAGTATGTAGATGATGGCTTTTTTTTTTTTTGAGTTGTACATTTGAAACCTCAATGGTTTCATTAACCAGTGTCACTCCAATAAATTGAATTTAAAAAGTCTAATTGTGTTGTTTCTTTTTGTCCTTTTAAAGCGTTATAATGTTTTTACCCTAAGCAAGAATCTTCTTTTCTTACTTTTCTCCTCCTAACAGAGATCCTAACATTTTTTACATTGATGTCACTTTAAAGACTTCATCCCACCCTCTCTTCCTCACTTTGTCCCTTGTTTGAATAAGTAGTATTACTATACTTCATTTTATCATTCACCCAATCAATACATTTATTAAGGATTGGGCTTCAACTAAAATATTTTTCTAGGTACTTTGGAGAATATCAAGATTCATAGAAAATGCTCCTGGCTTTCAGGGAATTTATAAAATTTTCCTACTGCCCTGGCTGGTGTAGCTCATTGGATTGAGCATGGGCCTGTGAACCAAAGGATTACTGGTTCGATTCCCAGTCAGGGCACATGGCTGGGTTGCAGGCCTGGTCCCCATTGGGGGACACATGATAGGCACCATACATTGATGTTTCTCTCCCACTCTTTCTCCTTCCCTTCTCTAAAAATAAATAAATACAATATTTAAAAAAAAAAGATTTTCCTACTGATGTATAGTGAGTCTTTTTTTACAGCCTGGATGGGTTTATCAAAAAGGCTATATTAATTGCTCTTTACTAATGATTTGATGCTTGAGGTGATGCTCAATGTAATGTTTGCAACCACCGTGCCTACTATAAAGTGTGATTGTACGTATTCTCATATTTGATTCCCTTTACTATGGATTCACAAGGAGATACCCTGTTTATAGTTGTTCTGCAATAGTTAGCCTATTGGCTGTATGTCTTAGTGATAATTTTGGACAAATTTTACAAATGTTATTTTTTCCTTGCTGTTTTTATATATTCATTCTTTTGAAAATAGTTGAAGAGTGGTAAGAAACCAAGTAACAGCAAGCTTCACATTTTAAAACTTACATTATACTTTTAACTTCCCCCTTAACATTGTCACTCTGAAACTGTCTGGTGCCATACCTTCTGGTGATAATTCACTCCAAAGCCTGCTGCTCAGGTTAGTAGTGGAGTGAAGCCCACACCTATCACAGCATTCTGTGAATGGAGGTTGACAGTTGATAGGTTCTGACAATCTCTGTTTTCCCACCATGGATTTAGAAAATATCTCCTCCAAAGGCAACCAGGCTTATGGACAATCTTCAGTACAAGTAGATGAAATACACCTTTTCTTTGTCTTCCCCCTAAGTAAATCGTATTGGAAACCAAGTGAGTGAATGTAGGCTAGTATATGGATAACCTTGATTGAGTCTTTTAAACTTGATTGAAACTTTTAAACTGACTTTAACTAGTAAGTTTACTTCACACTTCACAAAAATAGTCCAGTATTTTGAGGAGTTAACACCAGTTCCTCCAAGTGGAAATCTGGGGTAGTTTAGGCAACAGTTCAAGAAAGGAAAACAATTTTTTTTGTGTTCCCCACAACTCCACAAGATCAATTACACTGTCCACCAAGTAGAAATGGAAGAATCAAAAAGTGTCAAGATCCAATGGTTATAAAATCAGGAGTTTTGTCAGAAAACGAACAGATGATTTTAGGGGGAAATAGTGACAACTTCCACATAGAAAACCAAGTTTTTTTTATTATTTTGGTGTATTATTAGTCACATCACTCAATTGTTAGTTTTAAAATTTTGATTACCATGGCTATATGGTAATTAAAAAATTAACCTAGTTGACTTATAAAAAATGTTGATTAGATAAATGATAGATATAAAGCTCCAGAATTCTAGAAATGTACTACCAGGGTTGAAAGAACTTGAGAATTTTTTTCCTTCTAGCCCAATAAAATCTTCCAAGCCCCACGTTTTTGTTCTCAGGCATGCATCTGGAAATTTCCAGATCATGATGCCAAGTACCAAGGTACTCAAAATACCCCAATTCAAGAGGTTTTTATTTTAACTTACAGCATCCAAACAACCATCAGAAACTTTTAGAAATAAAGTTGATTGAAGCTATTTGAAACACACTATTCTTATAGTCTCTTGTTGGCTCTGAATGAAAACTTCTCCACCACTTGGCAGTATCTGAGTCATCGGGAGCTCAGTGGTGGGAGCGCCAAGATGGCCCACTACTAATGACCTATCACACCAGGTGTAAAATAAAGTGTTCAAAAAATTAAGAGTAAACTGAGTAAATCCTGTGGCTGCTAATAAAATTTGAATGTGCCCCTTGGTTTCTAAAGCAGCGAAAATGCTTTTACCCTTTGAATTTTTCTACCAGACAGAGTTGAATTTCCTAGCTACCAGTATATATAGGCACTGACATGGAAGAAATTAAGATAGGCTGTTTGACACTCTGGATGCCCAGGGACATATAGTCTAGGCAACACAGCATTACACGGTCATGAAACATATTAGAAAAATAACCATCGAGAGGAAGACCACATATTTTTCAAATGCTAGGCAAGCCTAGCTGCTTCCTTGGGAAACAATTCTAAAGCTCACACAACTGCAAATGCTTCTTTTTTCAGACTATCATCATTATGACATTTAAAAATATAAATACACATCAAAGGCTTACACAAAATGCAGCTGGCTGGTATAAATCAGATGTTTGGTGATGGGCAGTGTGTTATATGGAATATTTTCACCCATTAGGAATGAACCATTTTATACTTTCCAGAGTTTTGGGATTTTTTTCCACTTAAGAAAATATTTTATGACTCTACTCCATGTAATTTATTTTCTATGCATACATGTAATATATATGTAAATATTTTACTTGTATTGATTTATCCACCTCATTCTGTATTCATCACACATTTATTCCAGTCTCTAGAGAACTCATTAGGATAAACAGTGCAGTAAATGTTAAGTAGCTTATCCTTAGCATTTTCCCTATTATTCCAGTTTTACAGATGATGAAACTGAGGTAAAAAGAAATAATGTATTTATAACTTCAGAATTCATCTGATTATAACCAAGGAAAATTTGAGTTTCTTTAATACCACAGCATTATTTTAGCTATATCTTTCTGGCCTAAATTTAAACTTGAATTTAATTTAGTTCCCTTTTGATTGCCTGCCTTCCTTCCTTCCCCTGTGTTTATATGTTAATTTATTACTTTTAAGACACATTTTTTCCAGGTCTCTTAATAATCCATTTCTTCACTATTGATTGACTGGGTCATACATTCAAGGTATTCTGCTTTTCAGATAGTTCAGATCAACTAGTTTACAATCTTTCAGACTAGTGTGTTACCCCTAGATCACTGTCAGGTTTCATAATCCCAGAAATCCAGACATCAGAAATGACACTGTGGGTATTTTATACATTTTCAAACATGAAATTTAGCATTAAGTCCATCTATTTATTTATATGTTTACCACTCTGCTTATTGGTGTCTTTATCAACATATTTCATGCTCTAACAGCAAGTTATATTCAGAGTTGATTTACAATCTATTTACAGTGTGGTGTTCCTTAGGGACTCCTCTCAGCTGAAACCAGGCTATATACTAGGAGTCCTTAGGTGAGGGACTCCTCTCACCGCGGGGGAGTATGTAGCCTGCTAACACCCACCTAGTGGTCTTTTCCCTGGACAGTTGCAACCATGCACCCTTAACAGGGAAGTCATGTACAGATCTGTCTCTAGTATGTTTTCCAGTGAAACTGAAAAAGGTCTTCATATCTTTATTCCTTTATGAGATTTTCTCACTTGGGGCTATTTCCATAATTCCCATCAAAATCCCATAAGGCAATGTTTTCTTAGCAAACTTATTTACAAAAAAGAATATCTTTTCTTTATCCTCAGTGGGCTTATTTTAATTAGGAATCTAAATGGATATAGGCAGAGTATCATGGGGGTCATGCCATTGAATAGGATGGAAAATTTTTCTCTGACTAGTTTTGCAGCCGTAAAAAAGGAAGAGGAGTGGTGTGTATAAGCTGGGTTGATTTCTAAGATCGAAGACAAACTGAGATACAGAAGGACTATTGAAGAGGAACCAAATATATGTGTTTTTTTCCAGAGAGTTCCACAGATCTGATCTATTGGAAGCCTATGCTAAGAGATGTTTTGCAATCTGAATCGGTATCACAATTGGGTAATTCAAATAGTCTGAATTACCAGAGCAAGTTTGTAGTTTTCTCCAGTGATAATAAAATTGATTTCTTACAGCCATGGGGTTTTTGTTGAAGGAAGAACCTCTCCATATTCATACTCTTAGAGGAAACCCAGAATGCTCTGTTGAGGAACACAGATGTGTAATCATGAGATCTTCAAGAGGCAGAAAAAAATATATAATTGTTTGAAGCAACAGGATTTAGGATTAGGGACTAATGGACATAAAGCCTAGCTAGAGTTTATATGCTCTGCCAGAAGGGCTTCAAATTGAGCAAACAATTCAAAACTAAAAACTGAAACTACTAGCCAATCAAACCACATAGACAAGACACATTTTGCCTTCAAGCATCTATTTGGAGGCCTTTGCTAAACACCATGTCATATTGTGTAATGTATTGCCTGGGAGTGATGACTCACTGTATTTCCTTTAGCATCTACCAGGATATAATAGCCTCTTTCTATGATCTGAGAAATTGCATTTATAACTTTGTCACAACTAATTCATAATAGCTTATATTTATTGAGTTGCTTCCTATGTGCTTACACATATGTAAATTTCATAATTTTATAGGTGAAAAAATAAGTTCTTTGAGGAAGCCAGATGAGTTGCTGAAGGCCAAATTGATTTCCTAATTACACACACACACACACACACACACACACACACACACACACACGTACATACAAGGTCTATCTAGAAAGTATCCATCCATGTAATATGAAAAATAGAGACATTTAATGAAGAAGATACAAGAAACATTGTACATAGGAAAATGATGCCTCAGTCCCCTTTGCAGTAGGCACCTTGGGACCTCACACAGTTCCAAATTCCATCAACTGCCCCTTTATATTTCCCTGAATCTCATCAGCAGTTTGAAATCTCTTCTCTTTCAAAGGTGATTTTAGTTTTGAGAAAGGCCAGAAGTTGTAGGGCACCAAATATGAGCTGTAGAGGGGCTGAGTCACCTTGGTAATTTGATGTTTCACCAAAAAACCCACCACATGTGACATGATGCTTGAGTAGGCACATTGTGGTAATGAAGCTGCCAATCACCAGTTGCCCATAGCTATGGGGCTTCTGAATCATCCGAATAGTTTCCACAGAAGAATGTTTAAGCTTAATGCAAAATTTAATGCAGATTAATTCCTCTATTCACTCAGTCATTTTGAATGTGACAGCCACGCAGTACATATGCTCACTCAAAGGCATCTACCACCTCCACTGACTGGTACAGTGAAGTAGTCATTGTTCACACATGAGCATTCCAGTCCATTCTCCTTGGCTTCTAGGTTACATTGATGTCACACAAACTGCTTTTGTTTTATTAACTACTGTTGCACTTTTTCTGGACAGACCTCACACACACACACACACACACACACACAACACATGTATGTCATATATGTGTTTATATATAACACATGCATGTTGTATATGTTTATATATAAACAAAACACATGTATGTTATATAGTTGTATCTTAAATGAAATTAAACAATGAAATCCATTAAAATTGTACATTTTGTTATCATCAGAGCACATTCTAGCTTCTTCAAACCTGAGAGGTTCAGGAGAGATGAGGGAGTGAGAATTATAAGAAACTTTAGGGAACAATGAGATGTGAACCTCAGTAATCAAATGCCAAGTTTACAGCTGTGTTATACCCCCTACCTCCCTGCAAAGATCTACACATCTCTTATCCTATCTGTTCAAAGCCCCTTAATGTCTTCCCAGTGAACCTAAAATAAAATCCATACTGCTTAGAGTGGGCTACTATGAAATTTCCTTCAGTTACCCCGTCCCACCTCAGCTTCACTTCTCTCCCACTGTAGCAGGAGGAAACCACTGGGCTTTTTTCCGTTTCCCAAAGTGAAAGCTCTTCCCACTCTGACACCATTGCACATGATGTTCATGTTCATACAATACCCTTTCCCTTCATTCTTCATCTTGCTCTTACATGTCCCTGAGGTCTGATCTTAAATGGCTCTTATCTAATGTCTGTCATGAGCTATTCTTCCAAATTCTCTCCCACTCCCACTCTAGGCCCTTTATTCTGTTTTTATGGTCCACACTGGTTATGTATTTTGAAATTTGGTATTTTGAAATAGTTTAATATCTTCCTCCTTTACTGAGCACAGGCACTTCTGCCTTGTCCACCATTGTTACCTGGCTCATAGTTGTCACTTTGTTGCTAAATAAAACATGAATGTTTGTTCTGGGTACTACCATGCAATTGAAAATGTCAAAGTTTAGAGAAGTTGAAAACTTGCTAAAAGCCACACCCCCAGCAAGTAGTGGAGCTGGAATTTCAATTTACAAATGTTCAATTCCAGGGTCTACATTATACTTGATGCTTTAGAGACCTTGAGAGTCTGAGGGTCTATCTAAAGTGATGGAATATCAAGAGAGCCCAGGTGATTCTATTTCTAAAATGGTCAAAGTATTTATTTGTTGCTCCGTGCATAAATAGCATGTTGATGGACTGATTTGGGCCATGAATCTGCAGAGTCAGACCTGGTCTAGTTTCTTCATTTTTTTTAAATCTTCACCTGAGGATATGGTTATTGATTTTAGAGAAAAAGAAGGGGGGAGAAAGAGAGATGTGAGAAAGAAACATTGATCAGTTGCCTCCCATATGCGCCTAGACTGGGGATTGAATCCACAACCTAGGTATGTGTGCTGACCCGGAATTGAACCTGCAACCTTATGGTGTACAGGATGATGTTCCAACTAAAGGAGCCACCTGGTCAGGGCCTTGTCTAATTTCTTAAGAGAGTGGAACATGGCGATCATTTGTAATCACACTGAGACAAGTTATACTAGAGTTATGTTTAATAATATCTTTTCTGTTTCAAAAATATTCAGAAAATAGCCTTTCTTTTTATTCATAAACCATATCATGCCCTTATGTACAGATTTTCACTTTCATTCATTAAAAGTATGAGGAAATTAAAAAAATAGGTAGAAGTGGAAATTTTTAAAAATGGGACACAATTTAAGAAAAGGAGAGAACAGAAGCAGACTTCCAGCCAAGATGGAGGCATAGGTAGACACCCTGTGCCTCCTCACACAACCAAAAGAAGGACAACAAATTTAAAAACAAAAACCAACAAGAACTGACAGAAAATTGAAGTGAATGGAAGTCCAACAACCAAGGAGTTAAAGAAGAAACATTCAGCCAGACAGGTAGGAGAGGTGGAGTTGGGTACCTGAGTACTCTAGGCAAGGTGGTGGCTGGTGGACCTGGTGAGGCAGAGGACTGTGGACTGGACTGTCCCACATTCATGTGCAGATAAACTGGGAGGAACAACTGAGGAGCGAGGCAGACTGTGCAACCCATAGTTTTGGTGTGGGGAAATAAAGCCTCAAACCTGATTGAAAACATCTGTGGGGGTTGAAGCGGCAGCAGGAGAAACTTACAGCCTGACAGGGGAGTGCATTGGAGAGACCCACAGGGTCCTGGAATGTACACAAGCCCACCCACCTGGGAATCAGCACCAGAAGGGCCCAATGTGCTTGTGGGTAGCTGGGGAAGTGAATGAAAACTGGTACAGAGCAGAACAAGTGGCATTGTTCCTTCCCCCACATACAGCATCACAACAAAGCCACATGGTTTTCCCTGCCCTGGTGAACACCTAAAGCTTTACCCCTTACCACATAACAGGTACACTGAAGCATACACAAAAAATGGCCCAAATGAAAGAACAGATCGAAGCTCCAGAAGAAAATACAACTAGGTCACGAAGAGATAGCGAACCTATAAGATACACAGTTCAAAACACTGGTAATCAGGATGCTCACAGAATTGATTGAATATGGTCCCAAATTAGATGAAAAACATGAAGAATACACTAAGTGAAACAAAGGAAAATGTACAGGGAACCAACAGTGACAGGAAGGAAACTGGGACTCAAATCATCGGTGTGGACCAGAAGGAAGAAAGAAACATTCAACCAGAACAGAATAAAGAAACAAGAATTCAAAAAAAAAAAAAAATGAGGAGAGGCTTAGGAACCTCCAGGACATCTTCAAACATTCCAACATCTGAATCATAGGGGTACCAAAAGGAGAAGAAGAAGAACAAGAATTTTTAAACTTATTTGAAGAAATAATGAAGGAGAACTTCCCCAATCTGGCAAAGGAAATAGACTTCCAGGAAGTCCAGAAAGCTAAGACAGTCCCAAAGAAGTTGGACCCAAGAAGGAACACACCAAGGCACATCATAATTATATTACCCAAGATTAAAGAGAAGAAGACAATGTTAAAAGCAGCAAGAGGAAAGGAAAGAGATACCTACAAAGGAGTTTCCATAAGACTCTGCTGATTTCTCAAAAGAAAGCTTGCAGGCAAGAAGAGGCTGGAAAGAAGTATTCCAAGTCGTGAAAGGCAAGGGCCTACATCCATGATTACTCTATCCAGCAAAGCTATCATTTAGAATGGAAGGGCAGATAAAGTGCTTCCCAGATAAGGGCAAGTTAAAGGACTTTATCATCACCGAGCCCTTATTATATGAAATGTTAAAGGGACTTATCTAAGAAAAAGAAAATAAAAAGTATGAACAGTAAAATGACAACAAACTCAGTTATTAACTATCACACCTAAAACAAAACCAAAAACAAACTAAGCAAACAACCGGAACAGGAAGAGAATCACAGAAATGGAGATCACATGGAGGGTTATCAGCGGAGAGTGAGAAGGGGAGAGAGCGGAAAAAGGTACAGAGAATAAGTAGCATAAATGGTAGGTAGAAAATAGACAGGAGGAAGTTAAGAATAATATAGGAAATGTAGAAGCTACAGAACTTATAGGTATGACCCACGGACATGAACTAAAGGGGGGGAATGTGGGTGGGAGCGGGTGTGCAGGGCAGAGGAGAATAAAGGGGGGGAATGAGACAACTGTAATAGCATAATCAATAAAATACATTTTTAAAAAATGGTTTCTCACTACCCTAAATATGTCTGACTTTTTAAATATGAAAACTTCTCTAACTAGAGGTTGATTTCTAGCTACATGAGCAGGTGAGAGATTGTAAAATCTAGGTTCAAGAAGGTGCCTAGATTTTACAGCCAAACAGATCTGGCCTTCAATCTTTTCACTGCTTATAATCTGTATGCAGGTGGGCAAGTTGCTGACTTTTTCTGAGCCTCACATCTCTCATCTGAAAATGGCAATAAAAATGAATGTTTGGTGCACAAGTTTATTTTAATGATTCAATCAATCAGCCCTCACAACTTCCTAGGAAAAGTAGACAATTAACAAGGGTTTATTTTCTCTTCTAGAAACTAGGCTATGACACAGAGGCCAAAATGAGTAAGGGCTTCCTGTTGCATCTCTTAATTTTACCTGTGCTCTATTTCTATTTGCTATATTTTTGAAGAAATATCCAAATGTGCCATACTATTAATAACATTTACTAGTATACATTAAATGTTTTCTATGTACTTTGAGTACATAGAAATGAGTACATATGAGTCTTTGTTACTCTAAGTATTTTACACTCATTAACTGGTTTAATTTTAAAAAACAAACAAGAATCTAAGATTCTGAGATGATATAAAACTTCTCTAAGATACATAGCCAGTAAGTGGCCGTAAATGCCTGACCTGAAATATAAATTTGTTCTGTGTCTTGATGAAATACTTCTGAAGACTCCAAAGACTATTGCTTACATGGCAATAGTCAGCTGTCACAATAGGTACTGTTCTACTTTATAAATAGGATACTGAGGCTTAGAAAAATTGTTCTTCAGGGCCTTTCATAGTCCAGCTCCATGTTGCTACCAACAGGCCTTACTTAATTTCAGCTTCAGTGCTGTATGTGGACTGTGCTCTCCCACAGAGCATGTGTGAGGGGGTGGGGAGGGCTGCCGTTTCTCCTCTCTTTGTCTTTCTGAATATCAAGACCCATCTCAGGCACTACCTTCTTCATGGGCTTCCGATCCACAGTGCTTTTCTTTATTTCTGAATATCTGTAATTTATGCCCAACACTGGATTAGGTGTGGGTCACTTTGCTTAATAACAGGGCTCTCTAACCATGTTGGGGATTCTAGTGCATCAGTAAATATAAAGCGATATACGAATCAAGAAGTTTTTATTGAGCGCTTCTTGCATGAAAAAGTCTGTGCTTGATAGTGCCATAGTATTTAAAGTTAGGTAAGATGTCCCAGGTCTATAAAATCTTATATAATTATCTACTAACCACTATGAATTTTTTAAAGATCTCAAATCCTTAGAATGAATAAATAGGTTGTTGAATAAGTGCTATTGGGGAGATAGACACCAAAGAGATATCCAAATAATGGAAGAGACACTCTCTTTTTATGATTTACAGTCAAGTTGAAGAGAGAATACAAACAATGCACAGTAGACAGACCCAATTATTTTTTACCACCTTAATGGGGTAAAGTGTGACGCTTTGGGTTCAAAGAAATCCTCTGAGTGAAACCACGATATGACCTTGAACAGAAATGAATTGGCGTATTTGCTGCTGACTAAAAAGCAGCCAGCTCTGGCGTTTGTGGGAAACTGATGTGTTGGAACTACTAAACAACTTCCACTTTGCATTATCACCCATTTTATGAGGCAGGAAGACTCTTAATGTTAATTCTGTAATTTGAGCATTAATATTGTGGTTTCACATCCTGTAAATTAAAACTCTAGGATGACCAAAGAGCTGGTTCACAGAACAACCGACAGAGTGCATTAGGACTTAGACAGTTCAAGGCATAGGCCAAGGACAAGAAGCCTGGCCATTCAGGGATCTGCTAGTCTTACATTCTGGAAGGAATAGTCACACCCTTCTTTCCTCTAGTCCGTTCACCTCCGTCCTCACTTTGGCATTTTTTTTCCCAGCTCTTCAGTTTGTACTTGGTTAAGTTATATCTGCCAGTATGTTTCTATACTGTTAAGTAACAGAAGCTAAGTGTTAATGCAACTTCAGAGAAATAATGCAGCCTCAGAATAATACACACATTGGCTTTGAATAGGAGAAATTTTTTTCCTCAAAACCCAGCTAATGTGCTATTTATCATAATGCTGAGGCCATCTCTGGTAGTTGTTAGTGCCAGCCACTAAGGTGTTATGGTCATAGTTCAAGATATTTTGGAATTTTAGGGAAAATCCTCATTGGCATGAGAGTAGTCATTTCTTGAGGCAGATATTCAGAACCATGCATTGGATTTTTCCAAGTTAATGCATACTTTTACCTTTTTAGAGTTGTTTATGGGTTAAGTCAGGGTAAGAAGATTTTAGGAGTAAAGAGTATAATAGATTTAAATGCCATTAACATGGGGACCACTCTGTCTTGCTTATTTCTGCAGTTTTATTCCCTAAACTCTTGATACATATATAGTAACTGTATAAAAAATACCTGGGGCATCTAAGTATATTATTGAGGTATTGTTGGCAATTTGTGATACCACTTATTTCATGTGTCTCTCCTTAAGGAAAGATGAATGTAGCTCAACAAGTCGGCTCGATGGGGTGGGGTGAAGTGGAGGGTGGGGAAGGGAAACTGGGACCCAGAGGTAGAATAAATAACATTGCTAAAATGTGTGTCTCTCTGGAGCCAGTCCTTTATCTATGTTACTGAGAAAGCCAGCGCATCTTAACAGACTTAAGAGTAAGAAGTCATGGGTACAAACAGAAGAGACCTTCAAAATACATCTACTTCTGAAAGTGACTAAGACATTTTATGACTGAGGCTTCACTTGTAATTCTGTTTTGTGTAATTTATGTCACCATCTTGGGGTCCTCATTAGTCACAGAACTGTGGCCAATCTTCTGCTATACCTGAGGATGTTGGAAAAGATGTCTACCTTCATTACTTCTTGATTCAGATATGAAAGGAGCAGATTTCCTATAGAGACTTGGTGGTTTTTTTCTCTAACTCTTAAAGTTTTATGCCCTGGATTTTATCACATGCAAAGTATTTCATTTTGTATTTTTTCTGTGCTACATAGTTACACAATGGCTCGTGATTTTAACAATAAAATTTATGTACCCAAATGTTATGGAACTACTGAAATGCAAGAGTGGCGTTTTCTAGGGAATGTGAGCCTCAGCGAGGAGGGGAATGTTCAGGGAGGAGTGACAGGGGTGTGGAGGAGAAGGCTACATGCTTTCCCTTAGACAAGGGCCAATCAAAACCATCTAAAATAACCCATTAGTATAAAAGCCTAGTGGGAACTAAAATGATCTGTCTTAAAAAATAGACTTGACTATTTTATTTCCACGTTTTCTGCAACCTCTTTGTATTTCAAAGTATACCAAGGTGGGCATTACGGAGCTTCTGATACCTGACTGAAAAAGACAAATGTATGGGAATATACTTGAGCACCTAGGTTGGCAGCGCAGTGTTACTGATGCCTTAATTAACTTGCTCATTTTCATGACATGAGGCCGTCATTTTCTAACATTCACTTGATATTCCCTTCCGGTCAGGAAGAAGGGGCTGGGGATATAATGTTTTATGATTGTTTCTACAGTTGACCAGGCTGTTAGTGGGCTCTTAAAGGGCGTGGGGTCACTGCAACTTGATTCAGAGCAGCAACTCCTGGGGATCCTCTTTAGTCAGGCCCCCGCGATCAACTCCTCCTCACAAGTCTGCTTCAGGAGAGAGTGCACCCCGCGTTGTCTGACACCAGCATGTCTTCTCGGGGGATGAAACAGATGGCATTCACCGTCACGGCTCAGCGCAGAGGAACTGATGTGAGCATTTTTAAGGATACAGTTTTATAGCTAATAAAATACATATTTCAATATTGGAATTATTATAACTAGTATTTACTTTCATATTACAAATATAAATGTGATTTAGCTAATATGTCATCTAAAATCAACCTTTAAAAAAAAAGCAGTTTAGAAGGGGTCATCCTTCCATAGAAGTCAGTAGGGGGGAACAGAATTTAAAGAAGATGGCTTTGAAGGTCGTTGACTCATGGATAATAGAGGAAGAAAGTTAACTTGATCAATCACCATGATGAATTTGGAAAACATTCAGAAGTTTTAAATTGATTGTTATTGTTTTGAATATGAATCAGTAGGGGTTTCTCAGGTGGCTACTCTATATATAGTACTGTGAGGTTGCAAAGAAAATTCAGGGCCTAACCTCGGTCCTGAAAGTTTGTGTAACCTAGTTGTAGAAATACAGTGAGACTCTGTGTATCAATTACAGAGCAATAAAGCCAATCTATGATTAAAGGAAACATTGTGCATTACTCACTCTAATTTATATGGGCATTCAGTGGAGGGGGACTAAGAAAATAATATTCAGGAAAGCATCAGGAAGAGGCGATGATAGAAATATGAAGCTGTTACTTCAGTATTAAATCCTCAGTTAATATAATTGCTGAGCCCTAGGGAAATAATTACAAATCCTTTTTGTAACATTCCCTCTTGACAAACTGATCCTTATCACCTCCACAGCTTCAGTACCCACTTTACCTTCTAAACTGCAACCGTAAAATATGATTTTCAGCTCCCTGAAGGCCCCTGCGGTTACCTGGTTCTGCCCTTGGTGTACTGGAGTCTTTCTCATCCTCGAAGGTCCAGCTGAAATGCTACTACTTTCGTAAACTTCCCCGAAGTTTCCTCATCCCCCAGAGATTTTCTATCTCTTATGCTACCACTGAACTTTGCTCAGAATTGTCTTGTGTCACACACGACGTCTCACTATTTTTTGATATGATAATGCTTTTTCGCTCATCAGCCGGCAAGTGCCCTGAGAGTAGAACTCTCCTGGTGGTTCTCCCATTCTTGGTGTACAGCACCAAAGACTGTTGGTTGAAAGAATCAATGTATGAATATAAAAGAGGATTTGAAAGTCAAATGGCCTGGTTAATTAGGATGGCTAATTAGCTGAGTATTAAATAAAGTTTTAGTTTTAGTTTAACCCTTGATATAAAAATATGTATAATAAAGAATTTTTCTATTTTCCTACCTAACTACATGACACAAAATACAGTGATTTATTTATTTATTTTTAAGTCTTGAAGACGTTGATTTGTGTCATCGTGAAAATCAACTCTCTCGCTTTAGATGTTCATGGATAAAATGCCAATGGATTGAGTTGAATCTCTACCAACATAAACCATGTATATTTGAAAAATAATCTTTTAAATAAATCCCTGGAACACCAGCTTCTATATTATTTATTTTCATCTAAAATATGAACATGAGAAAAATTCTTGTTTAATGAAAAATTCAAATCAGACGTGTCACAGGGTGAAAACATAGTGAGTAACAATAGATAAGGATAAGGGCTTTTACCAAGTACAATAGATTTCTAACATCAAGATTATCAGCCCTGTGTTGAAAGCATTATCAAACAGTTGCATTTGGCCATTCATTTATTTTTTTAAATATTTTATTTATTTATTTTTAAATTTTTTAATTTTAATTGTTATTCAAGATTTTATTTATTTCTATTTAGGGAAAGGGGAAGGGAAGGAGAAAAAGGAGAGAAACATCAATATGTGAGAAAAACATCAATCTGTTGCTTCTCCCTTGCCCCCAATTCAGGACCTGGCCTGCATCCCAGGCGTGTGCCCTGACTGGGAATAGAACCAGCTAACTTCTGGTTTGCAGGACAACACCCAACCCACTGAGTCAGTCACATCAATCAGGGCAGCCATTCATTTCTTATTCCAGAAATTCTGTAGAAAATAAAATAAAAGGTTAATTTTATGCTCGTCATTAACTGAAGGAAGAAAACTAAGAAGGGTCCCCTTTATTTCACTTTACCAATTTACCTTTCAACCCCCTGTGTATGTTCCTTAAACACTGACTCTTCTGTCCCAGTCTTTTCTTGAGCACCTATTTCTAGCTTTGTTGAATGCAAGGAGTGTAACAATTTACATTGTGTGCAATTTGGACTCTGTGATGGGAGAGCCAAATTAATACACATGCACACTCACCAAGTACTGCGGCCTGCTACTATGCAGATAGATTTCAGCATTCACATGTTCCTGCCCATATTTCAAGCTGGTTAGGAGGATCAAGCATGAAAAAAGAAACTTTATATTTCTGTTTTATTTTTTTCTCTTTTGAAATAATAGAGGTTTATTTGTTTATATTTTTTATTGTTCAAATACCGTTGTCTCCATTTCTCCCCCACCATTCCCCTGTGACCCACCCATCCTCACCTCCCACCCTTAATCCTACCTGCTTTTGGCTTTGTCCATGTGTCCTTTATTATACCTGTTCCTTCGTGGCCCTTCCCCTATTTCCCCACCTTATTCCCCTCCCCGCTCCCTTCTGGTTACTGTCAGTTTATTCTTTATTTCAATATCTCTGGTAATATTTTGCTTGCTTATTTATTTTGTTGATTAGGTTCTACTTATAGGTGAGATTATATATTTGTCTTTCACTGCCTGCCTTATTTCACTTAGCATAATGCTCTCCAGTTCCATCCATGCTGTCACAAAGGGTAGGAATTCCTTCTTTCTTTCTTCTGTGTAGTCTTCCATTGTGTAAATGTACCATAATGTACCATGTGTTAGGCACGTTTATGGGGCTATGTCCTATTTATCCTTGCATCCATTCTCAATACAAGACATACAGGTGATTCTTAATAAATTATATTGAATATCTAATATAAATCTATCTACATTCTTTTTTTAAAATCCTCACTCAAGGATGCTTATTGATTTTAGAAAGAGGGGAAGGAAGGGAGAGAGAAAGGGAGAGAAAGATTGGTTTAGGAGAGAAACATGAATTGGTTGCCTCTCACATATGCCTTGATCAGGGACGAAACCTGCAACCGAAGCATGTGTCCTGACTGGGAATCAAACCTGGAACCTTTCAGTGTACAAGAAGGTGCTCCAACCAACTAAACCACACTGGCTGGGGTTCTCTACACTTTTGAGAATCTTACAGTCCTGTGGCAAAGCAAACATAGCAGGAAACTTCAGACCCGGTGACAGTTGGGTACAGTGAAAATATATTCAATGGAGGAGGCACTTCCTGGGGGTGTAGCAGGTAGGTGTTAGGAGATGTTGCTTAAGCTGAGTCTTAGTGGAGAGGCAGACATGTGTCTGGCACACAAGCTTAGGATCAGCATTCCAGGTAATAGTGCAGCCATGAACTTATGAAAGATCCTGGCAGACTTTTTATAGAATTAAGGGCCCTTAGCAAGAGTAGCTGTGAAATTGGACCTTATTGGAATATGGTGGTTTCCTCTGCACATTCAAAGGGGAAGTAAGCTGATGGAGTAAACGGGCCACTGAAAACCCCTCAACACGCTGAGAGTATCTGTGATGTTTCCCGGTAGACCTGGCTGAAAGCTGGCTTGGCTCAGGCTCTCTCTCTTAACTTTCACTCCTTACAAATAGCAAAATGAAATGGAGTTTTCTTCAAAATGACAGCTAAATCTCAGCCCCTTGCCAGCTGCTGTACCAGTGCCGCTTAATTCTGTAATCCTTTTACCCTCCATTCCTTGTTGTGGTTAGCAAATGCCAGGAAATGTTGGAGTGACAAGTGAGTTCTCTGTGCCTGACACCTCTGCAGGAAGACTTGATAAACTGCAAATACCATCACAGTCATTTTTCAGGTGCAGGCTCAGAAATAAGACCAGGAAGGAGCCCGTCCTGGGAAGTGAAACACTCCCCATCTTCCTGGCTTCCTTCCTCTGTCTTACATTTCTATGAACTTGGCATGTTGCTCAGAGCTGTTTGTAAGGGAATACTTCTGGGGAATAGTTTCCTTTGCATCCTTAAAATTGAGTGACATCAAATCATATGCTTCATTGTACCTCCATAGATAATACTCTTCCCCTGCCTGAAGAGGGAGGCTGAGAATGGACTAATGCCTCACTCTCAGAATAGCTAGCAATGTTATACCCCATCCTGTAGCTTTTCAGAACACAGAGATATGTCAGAACTGGCTACGATCCCTCCCCCACCCCCAATCTCCTTCCTACAACACAATTTCTACATGAGCTTCCTCTACTGGGGAAACTTGGAAACCCCTCCTCATTTAACACACTGTCAGCCTATGTCTCCCTGTTTCCCACTTGGCTTAGTGAAGCATCTGAGTTTCTCTGAAATTCTCTCTTCTCTCCTCTCCTCTCCTTTTCCCTTTCTCTTTCTGGGGAACAGTATTAGTATTCTGTGGTACACTCTTAAGCAAAACCTGAGAAAGGAATTAATCTGTCACTAGAAATATATGTATTGGACAGTGATTTATGCAGATGCTGTTCTCAAAGTGATGGCTTCATTTCATCTGTGCTTCCCCCAGCCCTTCTCAGAGACAACACACAGACTTGCATTTAGCGTTAACATTGCAGCGAGGTGACTGGGTGCTACCCGGACCTGGGTTACCCTGGTTCTAGCCACCCTACAAACCCAGCAGGCCAGGCAGGCAGCTCATGCAGCCATTTCCACCACCAAATCCACAACCCCCGTGCTGTGTAGGTCTGATGAAGAAACTGAGCCACACATTCTTTGTGAGCTCAAGCCCATCTACCCTTCTACCTCTTAAGCCTGGATTCAGACTCCCCTGAGTCCCATTGGCCCAAGCCACGCCCCTCTTCTCCACAGTTCTCAGTGGTTTGAGATTCTGGTCATAACCGGGGAGAGATTCATTAGGGCTGGCATTTCCTCTCTCGGGCTGGCTTCTGCACGGTGTGGTCTCCCTAGAGAGCTTATTTTCCTGAAATTCTCCCTGTAGTTTTACATACTTAAGTGGGCTGTGTGAGCTTGTGAGAAACAGCCTTGCTTTTGAGCACTCATCCCAATCAAACTTTCAAATCCCTTGAAGTTCAAGCGACCAGTAGAAGTAAACAAGCCTCTCGCTACCCCTTTACCCAAACCGGCTACCTCCTGGCTCAGGACCAGCTCCTTCAGAGCCCAGACTCTCCTGCGTTAGACTGTCACACTTGCAAACAGTCAGTAAAACCTTGAGCTGTGCCCTTCTAGGCAGGCAGTTTCTGCAAACGTTTCATTTGCTATTGTGCTTGTGATTACTAGTATTTCCCCCACCCTGTCTGCTGTCTGCAGATTCAACTGGGATTTATCTCCATAATGAGAAAAGGGAGATAGGGAAACACTGGGGCATTTTTCTCTGACTTAGATTATTTGTCATTTTGATATTCATTTTAAAAAATGCTTTTCAAATATTTAAATGTATGTGTGCTTACATCGCAGCTCCTCCGGATGAATTGCGGGTGACACAATCCCTGCTTTCTCTCTCTCATGCTCTAGGTCTCTCTCCTGAATGGGTTGCCAGCAGCAACTTGGTCAGAAAAAAACATGGGTTCAAAAGAGGAGGAACTCTGATCTTTGTGCAGAGAAGATTTTCTCTTATTCCGTCAAAGATCCTAAACCCTAGTGTTTTGGGTGTTTTATGGATTATCTCCAGGATGCCTTGAACTTTCTGGAACTGACTGGAAACAAAACTTAAACTTTATTAATCTAAATAGCCTCTGTGTTCCTCTGCCTCATACAGACACACACTTCACAAAATAGTATTACCTATAATGAATAAGGTCCTCTCTCCACTTTTCTAAATTCTGGTTGAAGATATTACAGACGTAAAAGAGAATTAGCACCATTTATAAACAAACTCCCACTTTATTGACAGTGGATCAATGAGAGCATGTGTAGGTTTAGCTACGCAGACAGTGACCAGAACTTGAAATGCAGGATGATAAAAGGTCCAGGACCAATTATTCTAAGATTGGGACATCTGTGTAGAAGAACTTAATAGAAGATTAAGAGCCCATACTACAAAAGCACACAGAATCAAGAAGGAAGCAGCACTAGAATCTTAAAAAGGCAGTTTCATAAGAAGGCATGCCATTTTTTCACCAAACATTTATAGAGTGCCTACTGTGTACTTGCAATTGTGCTTAGTGCTGTTACATTCAAAAATAGAAATAAGACTCCTCTGAGTGGGGTAAAGACATATGAAAAGAGGGTGTAACATCGTAAAGAGTGGCGGTGGCCAAGGCTAAGTGGATCAGGGGTGGAGAGAGCCATGTCCTGGATGCAACCGGAAACAGCACCAGAGAGAGCAGTGTCGGTGGAGTCAGCTAGTTTAATACTCTAAGGAAAGGGACAAAGATGAGCTCTCCCTCGCCAATTCATGGTGGTTCCGGAAAGGACAACCCTGATTAATCCTTTGTCATGGCATTAAAAGGGGTCAATTCAAGGCAAGATAATGGAGGTCTCATGACCTCCATTATTAGGGAGCCAAACTTTGAGCAGAAAATTACAGATCTCTCCCATACAAATGACATATTTCCCAGAAGCATTCTTGCTTTCTGGAAATCATAGAAATACTAAGATCATAGTAAGTCCATAGCAATACCAATTCTCCTGTCAATTAACTTCAATAACTATTCATTTAATGGGTACTTTGTACAAGGTGCTATGTTGGATGCTGAAGCACTATGGTGGCTGTGATGACTTTCAAATATCCACTGCACTAGCAGTCTTTAACAACTCACCAATTTACATCTGCATTCCTAAGCTATCATGTTTTTTCTATGCAAGTCAAGAAGCCTTTGGACAATAAGTATGATTAGCTGCATGCCTAATTCTATTTATGTATTTGTGAAAGTTACAAAAAATAGAAACAGTGTGGTTTCTATACTCAAGGTGACTGTCACATGTTTCAGGAGATGAGAGAGTTACGTAATAAAACTACAGAATGGTCACAACAGTATATAACTAAGTTCTGAACTATGTGGTACAGCCGACAGTGAATTAGATGCTCAGAGATGTAAAGCTTTTCACAAACGGGAGCATTATGGATGTAGCCTTGGAGAACGGGTGATGAGGAAGAGGGCATATGCAAGGTGTGACCTTAACGGAGTGTTTCGTCTGCATAGAATATTTTTTCTACTCCCCATGATCTAAATCTAGGTCAATGGATTTTTCAAAATCCATTCCAATACTTTGTAAGCTTTCCCTAAAAAAATTCACCCATTGTTTTTATAGTAGAGTAAGTAGAGTATGAATTCTTTGAGGACGGGTATCTTCCAGCTTTACTCATTTTTGCATTCCCTACTGTCTACTGCACAGAACTTGACAAGTGGCAGGCATTTTCAATCAACAGTTGATGGATGAATGATTTGTGTTACTGTGTCTCCCACAGAACAGTCAAGAAAGAATGATTGCCTAATAAATGTTTTCTGAATTGAATTGGAAAATCACCTGCTTACTTCCCTAAACCACGTGAAAGGGTTGGTCTGGTGGGTTGGGTTAGGGAACAGAAGATGTTCCTCACAGATCTAAGAGGAATTGGCAGAGACCATGGAGATTGGAGAGATGCCACATACTTCCCTGGCAAAGCAGTGCAGGCAGTGAAGATCGCTTGTGTTTGAGGAGTGTATCCTGGGTGGAGGTGGTGCTGCTTGGGGGTCTTTGCTCAGATATGCCGGTGTCTTCATTTTCACTTAGCTGACCCACGGTTACCCTAGGGAGTTGTCACATCATCTATCATGTCATGTATTATCATATAGAAATATATTATCCTGGTTATATTCTTTGACTTTGTTTTAGAGATGGTACACTGATTTCCCTCCTTTCTTTAAAGATTTTGACTCACTAGACTTTTTAGATTTATAACAGGGAAACCTTTATGCTTTCAATAGTCCTTTATTAATGAGCAAAGTTGTCTAGACACCTTTTACCCAACTCACTTGGGTGCACCAAAAATAACTGTGCCTACAAATTTGTACTTTGCATCTCTTAAATTCTGATTCTTCAGTCAAGTAGAAGGCAAGCCCTGGGAGTGCTCCCGTACTGGAAGCTTGACACAAACTTCTAGGCATTCCTGTGTCTGAGCTGCAGAGGGTACAGGAGCTCAGAATACTCTCAGTGATTCTCCAGGTGGGAGAGGCTGTTGGCTTTTACAGTGGGCCAACTTTTTGTTTCAGAGGACTGCCACCCTGCATTGGAGGGCGCCTGGCATTCCTAGTCACTAAATACCAGCAGAAACCTTCAGAAACACTTACTTTGATGAACTAAAATGCATCTCCCCCACACATACACACACGCACACACATTTCCAAACACTCCTGAAGAATGCTGCTAATTCTTGTTTAAAACACTGAAATGACTGAAACTGTTAGAATACATGAACAATTCCTCCATTCTTTCTGGCTGCTAATACTGGGGATAGAATTCCCATCCCTGGGTTGCACTCTGCAGTAGCTTTGCATCTGTAGGTAAAAAGGGTAAAGGGACATTTTCAAGCACGCTTTATACCTTCTCAGAGAGTTCAGAGAGGCAGTGTGGGGAGCCATGCCAACAGACAGAAATGGGGAGGAACGCCAGCCTTGTCATACTGATTTACCAATTACACATTGTCTTCAGTGTATCCTTTACTGTGTTCAATCTGGTTTCCCAACCCCCTAAGCACAGTGTTTGTTTTTCTGTTACATCTTTATTATCCTGGATTTATTCTATTCCTAGACATGTTAAAACCTCTAAAAGCCTGTGGGAAGATGCAAAACCAGAGAGATTTGTACCATTAACTGACACAGTTTAGACGGTTTCAAAAGACTTGGCAATATCAGTGTTCTCGTTGTCACTGGTATTTATTTTATTGTATATCGGAATGTACATTAAAATGTTTGTAGCAGTTAGATATTGTGGAAGGACTGAGACTGAGGAGACCTAAGTCTTGTGTTTGGGGTTCTGGGTCCTGCCACCAACCAGCTGGGTAGCTTTGGAAAAGTCACTTGCGTCCTTTGGGCTTCAATAGTCTCAAATGAAAATAGTATAAAACTGGACTTTTGGATATTTGAGTATATAAATTCACTTAATGTTGACATTAAAATATCTAGTACTTTGATGAATTGGAAAAATAAAAAATAAAGAATGAATCTCAAGCCACTCACATAAATTGCCCATCTTTTTATTCCTTTCTTCTTTACCTCACCAAGACCTCAGTATAACTATGATAGACTGTGTTGCCTGACTCTGAAGCCAAGTCTTCTGTGAATGCAAATGTAGAGACTGCTATTGGGGTTGTATGTTGCCCACTGAGCATGGCCATATTTCTTGTCAGGCCTCATCATTGACTAGCAGTGAGGCTCTTAAAAGGTCCTATTTTGTGCATTTGTTTAACCATATTTATTGAGTCTATTGTATAATCAGCACTATGAATTAAACAATGAAGATAAAATCCATACCTTCAGGGAGCTCAAAGTCTAGAGAGGAATGGGAATGCAAAGAGGTAAGTACAACCAGATATATGCAAGAGCAGGGATTTTGTGTGTCATGGCAGCACTGAGGAAGGCAAGCCATTATAACTATGGACAGTGAAGTCAAAGAAAGCTACTCAGTGAAGATAACGTGGAAAAATGATAGTGTAGGACTTAACTTGCTTGAAACTTTACTCACACCTTCCTTTTGAAGTTCCTTATCCACCACCCCTCACTCTTCCTCTTATGCTCCCTGTTCAGTAACAGAGGGTTAAGTGGGAGGAATAGACGTTTGCAGTTTTCTTTTTTCTCTCCTCTGTTGTGACAATTCCTCATTACCCTCTACTATACAAAGATGGCACCAGCTGCAGTATCCCGTGTCGATACAGCCAATAAGTTTTCTTGTAATCATTTATATCAACTTGTTTAAGAACTTCTTGTTATAACCCTTGATTCAGATTTCACTGCTGCTTATTCTAGAATCAAAAGTACTATTTTTTAGGTTTCTCATAAATATGTAGTTCTCTAAGTATACATAAACTGAAACAATCCATAACATTTCAGTAGACTTCTCTGTATCATAAAGCAGTAAGATAAACATGCTATACTTTAATGTAGGGAGAGGGAGCTCAAGACTCTATGAAGATATCTATGGAGTTAGATCTCCCCAGGAAAATAACTATGACTAACCATTTCGTGTTCAATTTTAGGAGTTTTCTAAACTTCCTGAAGTTTACCATGAATCTTAGCTTACCTAATCAAAGCCTTTAAAGAAAAGGAGAAGTTCATGGAAGACGTCTTTCCCAGACTCATTAGAGATTGAAGTGTGTCTCCCCACTCTCTCCCCTACTCCTCGTGGTTGTCTCTGCCCTCAGGCAGTCCACTGCCCCTCAGCCCAGCCATCTGCTCTCAGTAATGAGAGAGCAGCATGGTAGCCATAAATCCTGGCAGACAGCACAGTCTGGCAGAGGGAATGACAACATGCAGTATGGAGCCTTTGGCAAAGGGTGAAGCTGTGGCTATAAATCCAGACACTGTAGACCAGAAGATGGAGTAGAATGAAGCTTCTGGCTTTTTTCTTTACCATCAGGTGATATTTCCAGAAGCAGCCATGCGTCTTTGTCAGTGACTGTGGGGTCCTGAAGTGTTGTGATTATCTTCTCAGAAATATGAGTACCGCTGATCCTACTTCTTTCAACATTTTCAGCATTTCTCATACCTCCCTCAGAATAGTTTGTTGTTTGACTTAACATGAGTTTATACAGGCCACAGAAATAGTTGATTCTTTTTTGTGGGGGAGGGAGACTCTTTTATAATTGCCCCCCAAGATCATTTTAATCAATACATTCAATGCAATGCTTTTGGATACCAACTATATGTACTCTAAGACAAAAAAAAAAGCCCATTATATTTAGATCACTGTTTAAAAAAGTGGTAACTAAGTAAAACTGAATAGTCAGAAAACTTGCAAAGCTGTTCCTGTTAGCCACATAGGTTTATCAGTATACTGCAATGAGTGCAGGTTTGAGTGGATGGATGCTCTAGGATCGTGAAGCTTATTGGTGAGTGGGAGAAGTTAAAACTAGTGAGATGGGTGGGCCTAGGTCCTGAGAAATGTTAAATGACATATTTTTAAAATATATCTCAAAGGCTACCAGGAGTTAGCCATGGTATAGCTGAGTCAGATTAGTCCTTTGGATGGTGTATAACTTACAAAAAGTTTTAATCTCTACTTGAAAAGTTCTCTGGGTATCTAAAGGAAGAGTCCATGTAAATGCCAATAATAACATAATTTAGATGTTTGCAGGCAGGCCTTAAGCTGTGGAGTAGCTAGGATGACACAGGGGCTATAGTTGTACAGAATATGATGTGCGGTCCTCATCCTCCAGGAGGCCCTGCCCTCCTGACATTTCATCAGAGGCTCTTTCTTCCCACAGTGCTCAATATACATGCATTTTTTTTGCCTAATTATGTGCTAAATAAAGAAGCTTCTGGGTGGGTGTTATTTCCTGTATTTTCCATGTATGTATATACTACAAGCTGGATATACTAGGCTTGGATATTTTATTTATGTATATACATGTATCTATTTCAAAATATCCAAATGAAAATTTCAGTGTATAGTAAACCAGGTGGATCATTACAAATATCTATGTAATTTAGCACTGCATAGGTAAAATATTTATATTTTCTGAATTTCTCACTTTATTGTTAGATATTTTTCTGATAATTTAAAGATAGCGTTTTACTACATCCCCAGCAAAAATTTCTAAGTCCAGAGTATTTTGTAATTGGGTTTAAACTTTAATTTTATGTACATATTAGACAATTCAGGATGCTATAGATAAATTTCGGCATTTTTCACCATACTACCTGTCAAAAAATATTTTACACATCTAATGATAATAATTTTATGAAGTAGTGGTTTCTATATTAAGTCAAATATGCTCACTGCAAGAATGAAATCTCTTAACTTCAATCACTCATAGTGTTATTGAGTATCTAAGGTATATAAGATACTTTGACGGGAACTTTACAAATCTAGCCTTTTTTCAGGAATAGTACCAATGGCAAATTCCAGCTACAAACACTGATAGCAACGAATAAGGCAATGTGATTGCCAAGGCTCAGACTCTGGAACTGTTTTCAAGTCCAATGTTCCTAAACTTCACTTCCTAACCTGTAAAATGGAAATAATAACGTTCGTTGCTTCTTGAGAAAATAAGAAGTTCATATAATTTAAAAAGGATGAAAACTATTAATGTCCTTTTCAAATTTAAGCAATACTTATAATAATATAATAATGTTATATCATTTTTAATATTATGATATGGATATGCATCATAGTTTATATAGTATCATTATACATATATAAAATAAAGTGAGTAAGTTAATGCCCTCCCATTTCCCTTTGATCTGCCTACTTAAGTAAGGAACAGGTGTTTTTAGTTTTAGTCAATATTTAAAAGCAGTTCCCCGAAGGAGATTTCATGTAAGTGCCAAGTAATTATAATTAGGTACTACAATACCAGCATGTAAAAATATGTAATGGCCCCAGACATTTAAATTACTACAGTATTTATTTATTATTAATTGCAGGTGCCATATTATATTCACTAGGGGAGCCAAGAGTCAAACAAGTTTCTCAGTGTTGGGGTGCAAGTGATTTAACAAATTCCAGAGGGAAATTGACATATAAATGTGTCAGAGAGCCACAATAATAATATTGCCTTTCATCACAGACTATATTTTTCTCAATATTTCTAGAGCACTTTGCGTTTGTTTCTCCTTTGGCAGTGACTAAAATATTTCCTAAAGCTGTGCTTATACATCATTTTTTCATGTGCCCATTCTACCATAAGTGACTCTGGCATTTGTACAGTGGTGGGCACATAATAAGCACCTTGTCAACTAACAGGCTTGTATTTTGTGACACTCTCTACCTTTACAATGTGTACCTATACATATAATCTCATGTCATTTTCCAACTACTCTCTATGTATCTGTTATCTCCTCAGTTAGGTGCCCAAGGAAGCTTTGTTGGTAACTGGCAGGACCATAACTTGTGATTCCCAGTCTGGTGTACGTACTTATTACTGGCTAGTCTCATCTCTGTGAATCTTCGCTGTCGGACTTTCTAAGCTCTGATGGGAAGGTCTTCCTGCTGGGGAAGGGCAGACACTTTTCTATCTCACTGTTCCTCTTCAGTGTTGCCCTCAGTCCCCCACCCCTTTCTGTTCATGACGTAAGGGCCAGAGTTGCTGAAATGTGAAATGAAATTTATACCAATTTATTACAGTTTATGACTCTTGACATGGCTGATTCGACTTGCCTTCTACTGCCCTGTATGAGAGACTCTGAAAGGATCGGCAGATTAATTTAAGGCAGGTTTTGCTGACACTAGTTACCTCTAAATGGATAATCATTTATCATTAAATTACTTTTTTGTGAGCCAGGTAATTTCTGATCAACACGTTCATTCTCAATTTCCCTCTCCTTCCCCTCTCTTCTCTCCCTTCCTTTCCACTTCCCTCCGCTTCACTTCTCTCTCACACCCACCCACACAGAAACATACACACTCACAAATGCATATGCCTTCCCAAGTAGGCGTTAGTCGAGCCATCGATATATTAATAAAAAAGCCGTTTCTATTTGCTAAGCTAGAGTCAAAATTGAATGTAAATAACATCAAAATAGGTAGACGTTACAATGCCCATTATAAAAAGGGGGTAGGTATTAAGAAAAGAGAAACCAATCTCTGTGATTTTGCAGCGATCAGAACAAGTTTAAAACCTTATGAGCACTATAGTATTCTTGCAGACCATGAAAAATGGGTGAAGCTAGATCCTGGATGCCATCATTACACAGTTTGCTTTATAAGTGTCTTGATACCCACATAATGATGACAGCTCTGTTAAACTAATACCCCCTTTACTCTCTGAGAGCCTGCCTCCTGAATGTAGGGTATGGGGTGATGGAGACAGGTTTGATGTACTTACAAAAAGCTCTGGGAACGTAGAGATAGCAAAGAATCCAGGGTTTTTACCTCTCTGAAATGAAAGGCCAAGCTGGGGTTTAGAGAGGCTGAATAAAAATTCAGATGGAAAAGTACATTATAGAAGAATTTAGTGATATTATAGATATTATAACTTTGGAATTTTGTTGACTCACTGTTGACAGAAACTAATGCCAACTTGAGGTCGGGGTCCTTACAACTGCAATTCCCAGCAATACAACTAGACTCTGATGTTTTTCATGGACAGTGATGATAGTTCCAGGACAAAACAACCTTATTCCTGTACTATGGCCCCATAAACCCAAGGTAGTCCATTGTCATAAATCAATTGCCATTACATTGTATACCTGAAACCTATATAATTTCATTAACCAATATCACCCCAATAAGTTCAATACAATGAGTAAATAAATAAAAAATAAAACCAAGAGAGGTAACTAACAAAATAAAAAAAGAAGGTAAAGCTTTCTCCTGCGTTAAATCTGTAGGTCAGCATTGTCTTACCTGTTGCTGAGCTTTAGGAGGGAGGAATCAATGGTTGGTTGATGAGGACCAGGCAGTACAGGCAGAAGGCTGCCCTGGGCATTTAGCAGTTTGGCTGCAGAGAGGTCCATGCCCTAGTGCCTGAATGGCTAGATTTTGGAGAGATGATTTGAGTAAGGGGAAAAAAAGAGCTATTAGTAGTTTTATTTTATTACTCTGAGCATTTGGAATGCCTTTGTATTGGGGATATGAGTAGCTATTTACTGAATGTAAATGTAAATGTAAAATGTCCCTAACATTTTACTAGCCAGTTAGGTCACTGATAGGGGAACAATAAAAACTAACACCACTAGATCTTTTTCGTCCCTTGATATGTGTCAGTGGTTCTGGCTTATTAACGAGGGCACCATGCTCTATTACTAGACTGCAGAGTCCTTGGAGGAAAGGTCAGTGCACAGCCCTGGCACCTAACACAGTGCGTCATACCCACGGTAAGTGTGTTCCCTACAAATGACAGAGTGACTGACTGAATGGCTAAAGGCAGGTTACATGCTGAGCAGGTTCCGTGCTCACATCTTAGCACATGAGAACCCTGAAGAACATAGTGACACACATAGTCTTAAGAACCAGATTGTCATTTGGGATAGACTGGGGGAGGGGTGGTAAAGTGGGAATCAAATCATGAATGAAAGCGGCACTGTTGAGGAGACAAGGAGAGCTTTTGTTGATATTCCCCATACAAGTACATATGCTTCAGCGCAACCAGTGGTCAATCAATGTGTTTAGTGTTCAACTGTATATCCTTGGCCATCCCCTCTTCCTCCACTGTAGGCATCTTTGTTGAGTATATTCCTTAACACTCTCCCGCTAGGCCTGCCTACTCTCTCCTTTTTTTTCCCCCCATCAATATCTTTTCTAATACCCACTGTCAGAGCCACTAAAAACTGCGAGGCTTGTTTCTTGACAAATGTCCCATTTTCACAGGCAGTTGAACTGAACTGCAGCTTGTGCTCCGTTCAAACATGTCAATAAACATTATTGCAAAGACGTAGAAGCAATAATGGGAATGTATAAAACTCACCTTTATTGCTTCTTGCCATGAATTTACACGCTGCTCTAAGCAGCTTTCACTCCCTTAAGAAGAAGCTGCAGGAAATCTGCTTTAGTTTGTAGGGACCAAAGATACTGATTTGGTTGCAATCTTCCCTGAAGACTGGAAGCAGAAGATAGCAATGCTCACCAACTCAGATGTATGCATGCTGTTTCCTGCCACAGTGGCCTCTTATGAATAATGCTAGTTGTCACAGGCAAGATTAAGGTCTTACATGGCAGCACACCCAATAGCACAAAATATCGACACTTGGGACAATAAAGATCTCCAGCGTGGTGATAGTCTACACTCAGGTTTCCGTGGTTGCCAGTCTTTGGCACTGAGAGTAGCACTGTATAGAGGAAATATAAAACAAAAAGGTTGGCAGCAGTGATGGGAGAGAGCTTCACCCTCATAATCCCACTCTGAGCCAGGAGACCTGGGGCCTGCAGCTGTTTGGGGTCATCAAGTAAGATATATATGAGTTAGATATCAGAATGCAAAGTGAGTCTTTGTGGATAGAGTGTTGGGATGAGGACTGGTATATCCCTGGGTGTGGGCATCTCATGGGTTAGTGTGTTTTGTGGTCTCTGAGTGAGGTTATGACCATGTAACACTGGGTCCCACTAACAATAGACACTCCTGCAAATAGACCAACCTACACTTGTGTAGGCCTAAATCTGCGAATGAAATTAAGTCAAAGAGGCCCTCTGAGAGGTAGTCAGTCACTCCTGCTCCTTCCTAGTCATGTGTGCTCACGTGTGTGTGTGTGTATGTGTTTCATTATGTGATGCTGTGCTATTTAGATGTCCTTTACTGCTGCCTCCTCTAACACTGCCACTTCTTTACAATTTCTCCTTCCTACTTCCCAGAGCCAATAGCAGCAGTTGGCATCATATCAAATGGTTTTAGGAACTTTATAATGACAACGAGTCAAGAGGTATATGTTTGGTATATCATGGTTGGCCGCAGTTGGTTTTCAGGTGGAAAGCACTACAGACCTTAAAAAGAAAACATTTAAAGAAGAAAAATAATATCAAAATAATCTGTAATCATTTTGATAAGGTGACTGTAACATTAAGGCAGAATGAATAATATATATGACATAGTAACTTTATTGATAATTTTGATTCTGTATGGCACACTTTCCTTATGCCATACCTTGCAGCATTAACTCAATGAACCAATATTTACTGAGTACCTTTTATGTGCAAAAGACTATAGTAGACACATCGTAGATACTAGACTGTTTTAGAAAATTAATTTTAATGGAGAATATTATTTTTGCTTTCCTCACTCTAATTCATTAGTTAGTTATTTTTAATCGCAGTAACCAAACATTCAGAAATGAGAAGTAGAATTCAGGTATAATGGTATTTTCAACAAAGTGCCTTGTGTTCCCTATTTAAGATAAGATTAAATGATAATCTGATCATTCCTTCACTGGTGTCTCAGTACTTTATACTCCTCCTTTCTTTTGTTTCATAAATCCAACCTACAGAGTAACTCTACCCGGGTCCTAGAGCAGATGGGCAAAAAAGTTTGCATACGTCAAACTCCACAAACAAAAATTGCTGCTATCCCAACAAGCACGGTGGCCTGACTATTGCTGTTCCAAACTAGATTGTTTTCACTGACCACAGTTAGTCAGTATTATCTCTAAAGCATTTGAGTCACGCAGGGAAAGGCTGCTTCTATTCTCAGCTAAGAATATCACAGAGTCAAAAGCTAGTACAGAGGTACAGAGGACAGACAGCATCTTTCTTTTCTACTGCAGAGGGGAAAGCATTAATGTGGCACCTGCTATTAGTGATATGATGGAGAAGCATTATGAGAGCAGAGAACAGATAGAAAAAGACATGTAGCATGTGGAGGAATCAGGAAAATGACCTCTAAGATGTATCTGGAAGCATGAGTAGGAGTTGATTAACCAAAAGGAAGCTCTGAGAGAAATGTTCCAGAGGGAATTGCCCAGAGAAAATAAAGGTGTGGTGTATGTGAGGGAGTGTGTGAAGGTCTGTATGTATGGCCAGGGTACACATAGGTAGAGGGCCAACCATCAGGAAGTTGTAAGAATACTGTTAACTCTGGGTAGAAATCTGGACCCAGATCATGGGAAGCCTGATAAGAAAAGTATTTTCAAAGTATGTTCACCTACCATTTAGGGAGACAGAAGTCATGGGAGAATTTAAAGCATGGCAGTATTAAAAATATGTATGTGCATAAACATATCAGATACTTTTTACTTTTTTTAGTAGGTATACATAATATTTCCTCTGACTCACAACTTTCTGGGTTTTTATAGATTCTTCTTCACCACTCATTCTCTTTCACCATGTCAGCCACCTTTGTCTCCTTTCTGCAATTTATTCTTATAAATCAATGCAGAAGGTAAGGCAAGCTTTGGGATTTCCTGGGATTTCCACCTCAGTCAAAGCTTGTGCTAGGTAGAGCCAATAGTCAAGCAATTGACATCGTCATTTGCTATGGTGTGAAGTAGACTTTCTAAGATCAATCTTTTTTATACTATGAATTTAAAGGAGTGGTAACTTGCGACCTCATAGCACATGGTCTAAAAAGGGAAAATTGACATGCACACTGTAATATGACTGTGACTTTGCTTATGTTTAGTTTGTCTTAGGCTCTCTGGTAGAAGTAGGAATGGAGAATTTTAAAATGCTGTATTTTGTTCTGCAGTACAGATGGCTTTATTTCAATAAGTAGGCCAAATCAGAAAACCACAACCTAGAGATGGTGCTCATGGAGGTGATATGAGTTCTGGAAATAGGTGTCTCAGCCAAACATGATGGAGAGTAGTTCTGGCCACCAGATAAAGTATACAGAAGCAGCAACTGAAAAGCAGAAGGAGCAACATATTAGGGAAGAAGACAAAACCAGCATTTCCAGATGGTTAGATACCAGGAACCTTAGAGAGGGATAATGACATTATGGAAAACTATCAGCACTGTGGACACCCACCAAGTCTCAGCTCTGGGCTGAAATTTGGCTTGGGGAGAGAGACCTGCAGTTTGTAAATGACAAGAAGGAATGGGTTCTAAAGACAAGGCAGAGATTCAACCCAGGGTCTTGCAGTTAATGGCAAGAGAGAGTTCAAACCTCAACTTCCAGGCTCCTGTCCATTGCTCCCAGTCTTTCCAGCTGTGCTTGGCCACTGGGAAGCATTATGGACGGGCTCTATGGGTTTATGCCCTCTGTGTGTCCTATGTGCCAGCTGCCCTGATCCTTGCCCAGCCACACTTGGCGGTGTGTGTGCAGCTCTCATACTGCCACAGGCCTTTGGTTGGTAGTAAGCTGATATTTCCTCAGAGACCATTCTGCTTACTTGGCGCAGCTCACATCATGTCTCTTGGCTTTTCCACACTGCTCTCCTGTTTTGCTAAAATGCATTGCTCTTGCCAGTTGGGGGACTTCCCTTAAACCCATGCTGAGGATATCGCCCATCTCATGTTGCTCTGGATGTACTGCTTCTGCCTTTGGCACTGTTGTGACTACCCCATACACTGGCTTGCCTTGCTGGCAGTAGGCTGGCCTGACCTGATTTAGATGTTTTCCATTAAGCTTTCCCCTGCTTGGCTGACAATTTATTGCATGTGCCAGTGGGCAGGTTCCTTCCGAGGGGGCTACTGCCACCTTGGACTCCATCTTCCATTTACACTGGCCTTTTCATTGCTTTATCCATCCTGCTTGGCAAAGCTTACTCCCAGCATTCAATTGCTTCCATATTGCGGCTGGCCTTCCCTTCCTCTACTGGCTGCCTGCTGGTACCTGCTGACTTGCCACATCTCTCATGGGTAATGCATCCTTCAATTCACATCAGATTGAATTTGACTGACTCATGGCTGCTGAGAACATTGCTCACTATTACCTGGAAAGTTCCCTATGTATGATGAAAATTGTTAAAAATCAGGGTCTCAGAATAATTCAGACTTCCCCTCCCCAGCAATATTATCTCTCTACTCTCAGCCCAGAAATCAGTTAAAGTCTATCAAATACTTGCTAATTTGACAGACTCTGATCTCTCTTTACTGGACAACTTATTAGTTATAAGAGTCTCTTGGAGATTCTCTGATTATTCATCTCAGGAGAAACTTGAAAGAAAATCTAGCCCTTTTTTTTTTTTTAATTTAGACATGGCAACATTACAGTTATACCAGAAAAATGAGTATCTAATTTCTAATGGTCTCAGGAAGAAGCTGTAGGGAATTTGTTCTAGTATGTAACAACCTTCCCTTAGGAAAACACCAAAACCAAGGTAATGCCTTCCGTTCTTTTTCACCCCTTTATATAAAGTCTGTTGCCTTTTGGCTATTAGTGGACACAAATAACAAGTTTTTAAAGTTTTCTTTTAAATGACTCGTTTAAGTCCAGTAAGGCAAACACTAAATACTGGCATATTGGGTCTTACTTTATTGTGACTGTATGGCTCAAATTCTTTTCAGTTTCTTCTAATTTGTAATTCAGAGACTGGCTTGGAGTGCAAGTGAGGAGGGAACCTTCAACAGGCTCAGAATGCGTAGGGAAACAATACAAAACAGAAACCAAACAACAAGCCAAAATCGTAGGGACCCCCTAATTGGAAGTCCAGCGTGAGGATATCCGAAGTTGCTCCCTGGGATCTTGTCACTTCTGAGCTTGAACTCATTAGTGGTTTCCCAGTTAATGTTCTCTGACATCGGAATTCCAGGCACAGCCAAGGAGCTGTGTAGGATTAGATCTCTGCCTCTGTCACAAATGTACTCTTCCTCTTGTCTGCTCTGCTTTACTAGGTCCTTGAATATCCTAGTAATTTTCTGCCTCAAACCTGTCTTACGGGTACTTCCTCTGCGTGAAGCTTTTTCCCTCTCTCTTTGCAAAGTTGATTCTGTCTCCTAAGTTTTCAGCTGAAATGTCATCTCCCCCTAGGTGCCTACCTGACCACCCACTCTCATGTTTTTGGTTGCAGTGCTCACTCCCCCGCGCCACTTAATGGGATCTTCAATTGGTAATTGAATATTTGTTTGACTACATATTTGCTGTCTCTTGGCCTACAAGACTGAGCTTCATTAGGGTAGCAACCTAAATTACTAAGCATAGTGCATGGCATATAATAGGCAATTAATAAATACTTATGAAATGAATCCTAACTGGAATAATGGATCTGCTGGCTGTGAAAGAAGGAGGCCCTGTGAGCTCCTGACATTTATGTGGCACTGGAACGGTCCCATTTCAGAATCCGCTCCCACGTTTGCTGCCTACCTTTTGTGGCCATGCAGAAAAGTGGAAAAGCGAGAAGCCAAGTCTCAGCTGCCAGGATTTGAAACAGCAAGCTTGTCCTGGATCCCATCAGCACTTCGAGTGCTAAAGACTGTAGTTAATTTAGTGCTACTTAGGCTGACATCCTGTTTCTAGTACAGCAAGAACAAGATAAAAAGATTCAAACAGAATAAGATAAAAGAGGATAAAGGGGAATGATAAAGAAATCAATGAGATGTGCCTGATCTTTAGTCACCTGCCCTTTTCTTTATGTGCATTTTCCTTTGGAGGGGTTTATTCATTCTCAAAAATACCAAATACTGTCTTTCTGATGCTTCCACAACTTTACATTGAGTTTCATTTTTTCTTATTAACCACAGGCACATATCTTAAAATTCTCGCTGAACATTACCATCTAGACATTTTTCTATTCATGGAAATTTGACAGATCTGGAACTAAACTTAGTAACTTCATTTATTTAATAGTATTTTTAAATATATTTTATTGATTATGCCATTACAGTTGTCCCATTTCCCCCCCTTCATGTCAAACAAAAACAAAAGCGGAGCCTTAGATGTTCACCAGGGTGGGGCAACCCAGTCGCAGTGCTGTGACTCTATCTATGGGGGCGTGGTCAGAGAGGGAACAATGGTGCCTTCTCCACACTCTCTCGAATTTGCGTCCCCTCTGCTGCCTCCCACAAGCAAACTGGGCCCCCCTGGCACTGGTTCCCAGGTGGGCGGGCCTATGCACACTCCGGGACCTTGCGGGTCTCCCCAACGACCTCTCCTGTGAGGCTGGGAGTCTCTCCCGGTACCTTTTCAATCCGTGTTTTTAGGCTTTATTTCCTGTTGCTGGGGCCCTGGGCTGTGTAGTCCGTCTCACTGCCAGTTCTTGACTAGTTTATCTGCCCTCGAATGTGTGACCGCCAACGGCCAACTGCCCTGTCTGTATCCTCCCGGTGTCTGGGGTCTGTGAACAGGGCACCGGCACTGCTTGCGCTCCTGGTCTCGCAGCCCCTGGGTCTGGCAGCCCCTACCTTTTCTGCCGTGTTCCCTCTCTGCCGACTGCCAACTGCCGACTCTGCCCCTCTTACTGGTTGGTTGAATGGTTGTCAGACTTCCGCAGTTCA
>PVKM010001132.1:41323-84663 GCA_004027735.1 Carollia perspicillata
TTCCCCATTGCTCTCCCCTGCCCTGCCCACTCCCACCCTGCTGCTCCCTCAGTCAATCCCCAGCCTGTTGTCCATATCCATAGGTCCTTTGTACATATCCCTTAACTAGACCCTTCCCCTCCCTCACGCTGCTTTCCCTTCCCCCTTCCTTCTGGCCAACGTCAGTTTGTTCTTTATTTCCACGTCTCTGGTTATATTTTGCTTGCTTGTTTTGTTATTTAAGTTCCACTTATAGGTGAGATCATATGGTATCTGTCTTTCACTACCTAGCTTATTTCACTCAGCATAATGCTTTCTAGTTCTATCCGTGCTGTTGTGAAAGGTAGGAGTTCCTTCTTTCTTTCTGCTGCGTAATATTCCATTGTGTAAATGTATTTTTATTGTTATTCTATTACGGTTGTCCCAATGTTTCCCCCTTTGCTCTCCTCCACGCATCTCCTTAGTCCTCCATAACAAGCCACAAAGATGGTGGTCAGTCCTTCCTGCTGTTTGCACTGTCCTTTTCTTCTGCCAAAATTAGATGAATTCTGTGTACTTAATACCTTTTTATCCCAAATATAGGAACTTTTTAAAAAAGTGATTTAAAAATATACAATTTACATTCATTGTAAAGCAATGAAAGTATTATACAAATAAGCAATAATGAAAAATTACTTCTGTTCTCCTTCTGTCTCTTCCCACTGCAACAAAGCCACTGTTAAACACTTGTTGCCCATTCATTCCATTATAGTTGCAGTATACACACAGTGAGACATGCACATACACATGTTCATACACTTTCACAGCCTGATCTTTTTTACATTAAAAATGTTCTATTAACTAAGCAACATAGGATTTCTAAAACTTATATAATTATAACCTGTTTTTTCTCAATATATTATAAAAATTTCCAACATACAGAAAAGTTGAAAAATCAGTATGTTAAACACCCACATACTCATTACCTAAATTTTATAATTAACATTTTGCAGAATTGTTTTATCACCCTCTATTTATTCCTCTACCCATGCATCACTTTCTGATACATTTTGATAGATTTTCAAATAAGTTTAAAATTTCTTGTGGAGTTGTAGATCATCTTTTTGTATCATGGTTATCAGTCCTTTGTCAGATATATGCTATGTGAATACTTTCTCCCCATTTGTGGTTTGCTTATTAATTTTCTTGGTAATGTCTTCTGATGAACATAGTTTCTAATTTTGATGAAATTTAATTTATCATATTATTTTTCTTTATAAGATAATTGCTTTCTGAATCCTGTTTAAAAACCTTTTCCTACAGCCAAATATAGAATGTTTTATTTTTTCCTATTACATTTCATTTTGTTGGTTTAGGCCAATATTCCAACCTGTCAAGATTATTTTGAGTCTAGCTCCTGTCTTTTGCTATATTAGATATTGCTTTCAGCTTTGTGGCACCTGCAAATTTGACAAAGTATTGAATGTTGAATGGGAAAGAACCTCTTTTCAAGTGCAATTAGAATCAAAGGTCACATTTCACCTCTTTATTTCTCAGGATATCATGAGAGACAAAGTCAAACTCTCTGCTAAAATCAGTAGCACAGTAGACCATTTGTGACAGTGCACTATTTTATGGTTTGAGAGCCTTATTTCTGAGGTTTGACATTACTTTTTTGAGTTCCCTATCGACACCTTGTGTTCACTGACTTCTTTTCTAATTTTCCCCCCTAGATTGCCCCCAGTATAATGTAAGCTCCATTAGAGAGGCTACTTTATCTCTTAGTTACTACTATGTTCCTAGCAACACAGAGATACATTAATTAATATTTTTGAAATTCATTAACAAATAAAGGTCCAAAAATCATCTACTTAATTCTTTTTTAAAAATAGAATTTTCTAGAAATTGTCTATCTCTTTAGCTTGAACTTAAAGTGGTAATTTACCACTTTACTTACTTGACATATGGGGCATTTTTCTGGCTCTAGTTTTCTGTCAGCTATCTTTCCTGCTTTCCGTCATTTTTTTATCTTTATTGACATATAATTGACAAAAGTATAAGATATTTACAGTGTACAACATGGTGAGTTAATATAGATATACATTATGAAAGATTCTTCTCCACCCATCGAGTCAATTAACACATCCATCAACTCACACATTTGCCTTTCTTTTTTTGAGGGGGGTTAGAACTTTTAAGTCTACTCTTAGCAAATTTCAACAGCATTATCAGCTATAGTCACCATGTTATATGTTAGATCCTCAGACCTTATTTTATAACTGACACTATGTACCCTTTTACCAACCTCTTTCTATGTTCCCACCCCCAGCCCTTCGCAACCACTTTTGTACTCTGCTGCATGAGTTACACTTTTATTTTTTATATCCCACATGTAAGTGATAACATGTAGTATTTGTTGTTGTCTGGCTTATTTCACTTAAAATAATGATCTCCAGGCTCACCCACATTGTTGCAAATGACAGAACTTCCCTCTTTAAAAAAACTGAATAACATTCTGCTGTGTATGTATACCATATTTTCTTTATCCACTCATCCATTGACAGACACTTAGGTTGTTTCCATACCTTGGCTATTGTGAATAATGCTGCTATGAACATGGAAATACAGATATCTTTTTGAGATAATGATTTTGTTTCTTTTGGACATATACCAAGAAATAGAACTGCTAGCTTTACATGCAATGGGGGAAAATCGCTGTAAGAATAATACTGAGAAAGTTAATAACAAACTTAAAATTATTAGACCTCAGTGTACTAGTAATACAATTTGCTGAAAATTTTGAAAAAGAGGAGGTAGCCTGAACTGATAGAGATAAAGAAAATCTATGACAAACATTTTTTTTTTTGATTCAGAGAAAAGATAAGGGCATCCTAGGTGGGTGTGAGGGCTAAGTTAAGACTCATGGGCAGGAATAAGTTTGGCATATGAGCAGACTAACCAGGGGAAATTTTTTCTTCTCTGGGAGCTTTGGGAAACATGACTATAAGACTCCAAGGAAGCTGAAAGTGCCAGGATGAAGACTTTGCATTTGATCTGAAAGACAAAGATGAGGTGTTGTGAATTCTTATATAGGAATGTGATTTAATAACATCAAGTGTTTAAAAAACATTGGTGGTGTATGATGCAGATAATATGGAGGGAATGCAGAGAAGAGGTAGCTATGAGGAGCTGCAGAGCTAATTATACAAAATTAACATAAATATAATTAGATCAGTTTGGTGACAGAATACACAGGGCATCATTAAAAGGCAATATAGAGAAACAATGGACTGTTTAGATGTTGGGGTGAGATGGAGAAAGAGTCACACTCCAATGGACTAGAAAAATTCCCCTTTAGGTTGAATGGGGTGATCTTGGGAAGCAAGTTGAAGTGGTTATAAATATCATGACATTAAGGTCCTATTAAATCACCAAGGAAGAGATATCCAGTAGATTTGGGAACCTTGTAAGAAGCTTGTGCTATATAGAAGGATTTGGAGGTAATTTGCTTAAGGATACAATATGAATAAGAAAACATATGAGCCCTTTCAGAGAAAGCAGTAAAAGGGTGCAAAGAGTCAGTAATTATACCACAGAGAAAGTTCACAGTTGAGGTCAAGAAGAAGAACCGGGGTTACTGAAGGGAAGAGAGAAAGAGCAAGTCATGAACTAAAAGAACAAGGTTAGAACAGAAATACAAAAAACAAAGGAAGAGGCTGATCAAAACATGTGGCAGAACGCTTAAGGAGCAGGAGCAAAAGTTGCTGGACATGGTAAGAAGATAGTCATATCCTCTTCATCAATAAGGATTCCTAAGCAGCCAGCTAAAACCAATCTGACCCTTCTCCTGGGATTATTGAAAAGAAGCATGTAGATGTTCTCAAATACAAATTCATCATAACCTTTCCTTTCTTAAAAAAATAATCTGTATTGTATTTTTCTGTTGCTGATTAGTCCCCTCATACTGCCCTCCCCCAGAACAACCACACTGTTGTCTGTGTCCATGAGTCCTTTTTCCTTTTTGTTCAGTCTTCCCACCCTGTAACCAACCCCCCACACCCAAAGCTGTCATCTATTCTCCATCTATGAGCCTGTCTCTGTTTTGCTTGTTAGAAGTGTTTGTTCATTAGATTCTACATATGAGTGAAATCTTATGGTAGTTGTCTTTCTCTGACTGGCTTATTTCACTTAGCGTAATGTTCTCCAGTTCCATCCATACTATTGCAAAGGGTAAAAATTCTACCCTTTTTACAGCCAAGTACAATTCCACTGAGTAAATGTCCCATAGTTGTTTTATCCACTCATCTACTGATGGACACTGAGGCTGCTTCCATATCTTGATGATTGTAAATAACACTGCAATTAACATAGAGGTGCTTATGTTCTTTAGAATTAGTATTTTGTGTTCCTTCAGATATATTCCTAGAAGCGAGATCCCTGGGTGAGAAGGCAAATACATTTTTAAATTTTTTTAGGTATCTCTATACTGCTTTCCACATTGGCTGTACCAGTCTGCATTCCCACCAACAGTGCAGAAAGTGTTCTCCTTTCTCCACGTCTTCACCGGCACTTGTTGTTTGTTGATTGATTGATGATAGCCATTCTGACAGGCATGAAATGGTATCTGATTGTGTTTTTAATTTGCATTCTCTGATGATTAGGAACATTGAGCATCTTTTCATAAGTCTATTGGCCATCCATATGTCCTCTTTGAAGAAGTGTCTGTTCAGGTCCTTTGACCATTTTTTAATTGGATTGTTTGTTTTTTAGGTGTTGAGTTTTGTAAGTACTTTATAAACTTTGGATATTAACCCCTTATCAGATGTATTGGTAGATATGTCCTCTTATTCTGTGGGTTGTCTTTTTCACTTGTCAATGACAAAATGATAACTATAAGGACATTGTAATTTTATAGGACAGTATAAGTAAATACTGTCCAGTATACCTTCCTAAATTACCATATGCCATCTATTATTATGAAATTAAGAAAACCGTCAATGATGACTGGTCTGCATTTGGTTAGAAAAATAAAGGATAGGCACATCATTTATATTCTCTCTGTTTTTCTTAAGGTAAAATCTGTTAACAGTTATCTTGTGATAGATTTGCTTTCCCTGGGTTGTTCCTCCAGAACACAAAGTAGGACGTTTCTGCATAGGGGCTTCCTTCTGTGCTTATAAACTATTGGCCATCAGAGGGCAGGTTTAGTAATGATTTATTCTGCTTGAGTTGTTAAAATATTTCTTATCTTAATACAAAAAACACCACATCTTGACAGTTTTAAAGCTCAGCTGCAGGATCAGGGCCCTGTCTGTCACTTATTTTAAGCATTTATGGAAAATAAAAACCAGCTATCTCTGAAGCAATGCTTAGTGTTATAGCTATTTCTGCAAGACACAATTTTTTCTTTTCTACCCACTAAGTCCCTTGTGCTATGTTATCATATGATTTTGCATGTTTCTATTGCATGATTTTCTTGAGGTTCTTCAGTATATAAGTGCAGGCAGATTTGGCATGGTGAAGAATAAACCTTTGTGGTTGGAGATTCAAGAAGTTGCTCCTAGTCATGGATCCCTTCACCTCGTCTGTTGGGTGACACTTTGCAAGTCATCTTCTGTGTCTTTGAAATAATAACTTTAGTAGTGATAATAATGCCTAAAATAGATAACCCTTCTGTTCTTTTGGTCTCATTCCAGATTCTATTCTAAAGTGTTCCATAGATTGAATTATTTCTCTTTCAATAACCTTATAAGATGGGTTGTATACTTTAAAGATGAAAATATGAAGCCCCAGATAGGTTAAATAACTACTTATCAGCATGATTAGTGAATTCCTATGGAAGGAATTAAACCAAGAGTCTGGCTCCAAATGCCATATTTGGGGCACAATTTAGTGCCTCAAGGGGGAAAATATATAAGAAAGATAAGGTTACCATTGGAGGGTATATACTTATTTTGATTTTGTTAGCATATTTCAGACATTTCCAGAGTTATCTTTTCAAAATTTCCTCTAGACACATTTATTTTGAATATGTTCAGTGTTGGTATAATTCTGTTTGGGGTATAAAGTTAACGTTTGGACACAATCAATGTGAAAGTCAAAGCCACAATAAACTGTCAAAAGAGGCAGTTCTAACAGGGTGTTCTAAAATGTTTGACCATGGACAGAATTATTTGAAAGGTATAACCTCATGAACTGAAAACCTTGAAAAGGAATGTTCTCATTGGATATTTCCTCTGTTGTTACAAAATCCATTACACTAGTTGTTGGTCATGTGATTTTGGATCTCTCCCAACTTATTGTTTATGAATATACCTCTGTTCTCATTCATGGAGTCCCAGGCGGCCTCCAAATAGGCAGGCCTTTTCTTAGTGTGCACTTCACTGCAAGCAGGGTTAACATTTCTGGTTGCATTTTCAGATGGTCTCACTAAGTTTCTGGGAAATCCAAATGCATGCAAAAAATAATTCCAATAAAGGAAGACTACATGATAAGCAAAATTTTTGTTAGCCTGTTTGCTAATGATGTATCAACCTGGATTGATGGAGACACTAATTTTGATTACAGTAACTAGGGTCTAAAGCAACTGTATCACTTAACATCTCAGTTTTCTTTCAAACATTTAATGAAGTATAAAATTCTACGTGGTACTTCAGAGGAAATCATGATTGGTGTGAATTTCCCTTTGTATGCGACAAAACATAAAACTCAACCTGTGGGGCAGATAAATGGCCAGTTCTTTCCATTCCGGCTAATGAGGCTCAGAGAGGTGAACTGACACTTGCAAAGGCACATAGTAGATACATGTCAGAGCAGGAAACAGAAGCCAGCACTTAGGCTGAGTACCTTTCAAATCAAAGGATGGAATTCATATAGCATCTCTATATACTAACATGTTCTGTAAACACTTTGTGAATCCCCACATGCAAGTATGGTCCCATCAGAAAACATGCATCACTTGTTTCTTGGTGAAGGAAGATGAAAATCAACCATGTGTTCTCAGAAAAGGGGACTCTGGGAATAAGACCCCAAACAGTTATTTTCAGGCTGGTTTGAAATTACTGATGGGGAATCAGGAGGATAGATTTAATCTTCAATTCAGAAAGAGCAAGACTGACTTGTTTCTTGACCCAGATGACAAATCGTTTTTTCACCTTCACCTGTGACACAAACTACTTATTTACTAGCTGCTCTTTCCCCCACTTTGTATTCTGTCTGTACTGTAGCACTAGCTGACACGTAGAAAAGAAAGAAAGAGAAAGAGAACAAGTTGGCAGGGAGTCAATATATTTCAATGTTTTATTACTGCGGACTCTAGTAGCATTTATTTGGTGAGTCTGAGCAGAGAGTGAGTATTTCTAAAGTGACTCAGTTATCAGAGAAAATGATTAAAGGCACAACAAAAAAATCTATGGATTAATTAACAGGTCAATGGTTGTTGAGTAGCTATTACCAAATTACATGGTTTGCATGTAAGAGAAAGGATTTCTCTCTGATGCTTTTCAGCTTGGGTGACTCGTGTGTTAGAATTCCAAGTCAGTGAGAGATTTCCATTGATTGGTTGATGGGTAATGAGATCAGAAACGATAGTACCTGGATTTCCTTCAGTTCCTCACATTCAAGTCTTAATCATGTTTTCTGTCAGTGGTACATCCTTCTTACTATGTTCCTGACAGTGACATTTGAAGACTCGATTAATAATAACTTTAAAAAGCAGAGCTAATGACGCAATGGGAGAGGAAAAAAGTCAGCATCAGCAAAATAAGCCAAGAATTTGATGCCAGCCAGGACAAACAAATACTAGGAGAGGGAAGGACACCTAATAATCTATGCTTTGGAAAGCATACACATTTCAAAAGGCGGACGGCAAACAGATTCACTAAGAGCCCACTGTTTTATTAACTCATGTAATAAAAATGTATGGAGATTTCTACTAACACACACATATATCCACATACAAAATACATATATAAAGAAATATATAACTTTTACATATAAAATTTATATATATAAATTATAATGGGTGAGGCATAAACTAAAAACATAATAAATTAATTTATAGGTCAGTAAGTGAAAATTGCTAGCCATAAGTGAAAAAGTTGAGCCAGTTGAGGGATTGAGAGTTCAAAGCCATGACAGGGGTCAGGTATTATTATCAAGTGGGGGTGGTCAGAGTAAGCCTCTTTGAAAAGTTAACTTTTCAGCAAAGACTTGAAGGAGGAGACAGAGATTAGGTAGATATCTAAGGGAAGACTGATTCAATCAGAGGTCACAGATAATGCAGCTGTGCTATGCTGGTTTGCATCTGGTCCAGTTGTCAGTGTGACTGGAGCAGAATAGGCAAAGGGGTAGTGGAGGTATTAGAAAATAAGGCCAGAAAAATAAGAGGGATGCTGTCGTGTAGGTCCTGATTGGCCTCCATAAGGACTCGCATTGGAGGACTGAATCATAGTTCTGGGTCCCCTCCCCCAACACAGGTACAAAGATAGAGCAAGACATTTATGAGAGTGCCCATAAGATACAGTGTAGCAGTAAAATATGGGATTAATCAGAAGAAAAAAATCATCTTTGGGTTTTTTTAAATATAAATTCATGAACGGCAAACAACAAGGAGAGGCATTTATGAAATCAAGAAATCTCACTCTAGGAATTAGGAGCCAGCTAGACTGTACTGATATTCATAAGCAAACTACCAGGGTGCTTTTGCTTTGTGTCTGCATTTAGGCAGGCAGTTCCTAGAACATTTAATCTCATTTCCAAATGACATTTATTCCCATTAAAATGTTTTCATTCAATTAATAATTCAGCCAATAGTCCAATTATGAAATAGAACTTTTGCAGATAGCCTTGAACTCCTACTCTCTATTTTGGTTGCTCAAGTGAAAACTGTTAAAAGTATCAAATAAAATTAATAAGACAAAGTAGATTCTATTAGTCTACTGAGTCAGGAAGCTTCTCTGCAGATCCACTTTGAATAATGTAGGCGTCAATTGTTCCTAGAACTGGGTCACTAAGAGCTGTGGCCTCCCTAAAGCCACTGGCTTAATTAATTGAGGAAACTGTCTCATAAAATTGCAAGACTTGCTTGTAAAATTTGGGGATAAGATGCTGGCCCTGTAATGCCTGCCAGCACCTCCCGAGTAAGCAGTTCAGTAACAATCAATTCCAGCTTAATGAATTTTCTGCAAAAGTTTATATAAGCTTAGCCTCTCTTTCCATGCCAATATCTTGGTAATTTCTCGTTTCCTTCCCATTTCCTGTCACCATAAAAACCTGTATGCATTGTTATTCAGTTGGAGCAAGACTATTCTCTGAAGATGTAGGTGAGATTAACCTGTATCAGTTACAATTTCCCCACTCCAGTTGTTTTTTTCCAGGTTTTTATCCAGACGGTATGTGGACTTCCAGAAAGCCTAGCTAAGACACACTCACCAGTCTACATTTGAAAGATCTTTTCCAGGTCAGGGCCTTCTGACTTCCTGTTGCGAAGAATATTGGTGATCACCTCAGGTGTTCTCTTCTGAAAAAAACAGGAGTTTTAGTGCTAAGTATCTAATTATGACCCGTTCATAACAACAGATCGCAATTTGTTCAAAGATCAGGGGAATTGTTGAATGTCATCAGGGTATAAAACACACTTTACAACACAATGTGAAATGCCAAGGTGGGACACAGTGCCTCTGCCACCTTTACTGCTCTTCTCTTTCCCAGCCTCTCAGCACCCACAGGGCCGGAACACATCCACCTCAGGTGCAGGGCTGTGGTCCTCTGTCTTGCTTCTCTAGCCCTCGTGTTTGGGTAACTCCATCTTGGAAAACTGGCCAGTTATAAAGTGGAGATTGGAACAAGACAAAGAGTCTCATCAACTTCTCAGTCTCTACTATGAGAAAGTATTTAAAATACCATAGACCCTTGTACTTGAACAACAATTAAAATAAAATTTAAAAAATAAAATAAAATAAAATACCATAGACCAGAGGGAGGACAAGACTTTCATTTTATGGCCCTCCGAAATTATATCGGGCTCAGTTGGGGGAGCATGAATAACATCTATTATGTCAAGTGAGGAGTAGTGTTGTTCCTCACTAATGATTAATCAATTAAAATAACAATAAAAATAACAACAATAATAATGTTATTGCTGGCTGTGCTTTCCTTGATAACATTCCCTCAAAAATCTCTCATTAATGGTGTGAGATGACTCAAAAGAGGTGATTGTCAATTGAGGTGTAAAACACTTTCAAAAATCACACAATTATATGAATTGTTTCAAGATTTCTATTAGGTGTATTTTATGAATTAGTAATGCTAATAAGCCTGTTATTTGGAAAAAAATTCATTTCATGGGATTTATTCCAAGCAACTCTTCCCTCTGACTACTTCCTTCTGATAAATTACCATTTGTCAACTTAAGAGAAATTATGTTTTCCTGAAAAGTTGAAAAATACCTTGGCAACACTAGCACTCTTTTAAAGTAATCACCACCAATACTATTAGGTTGAAAATAAATCACTTTGTATAACTGAGTGCATTTTATTTCTAATGAAGTTTCTAAAATTCAACAATATTTTTAAGTGCCTATTTTATGTCAGGCTTTCTGCTGTGCCCCATGGGAAATTCACAGATAAGTAAGATATATGCCCAAGTCTCAAGCAACACATAATCAAGTAAGTGGAATCAGATGTACACAAATAAATTATTTTAATGAAAAACAATAGTCTAATTAATCTTTGGCACCTTGAAACTGATGACATCACTAATTCCATTTAAGTCACCAAATGGTGGCAGAGTGTAGGGTTAGTTGATGGATATATATTTAAGTGGTATGCTAAGAAGTAATAAGCCTGATGGTCTGCTTAATTACCAGTCTCCTTAGCAACTTTTCTTTTTCATTTTAGATTTGTTACCATTCTTGCATGAAAATTGCCTTTCTGCTACGTTTTCCTTGAATGAATTCTTTGTGTGCTTTAGCAAGTTTAATTCCGCCCTAGGTTGGCTGCTGTTTGTAAATGTGAGTGTGTATGTCTGTTTATTACAGCAAGCTTTAATCGAAACAATCGAAACACCTACTTTTTCTTGATTCTCTTAGTGAGCTGTCTTGGCATTACTGAATGGCACCATAAACCAATTACAATGTGCTGTGTAGGAGACATGCACTGACGTTGCTTTCTCAAAATAAGCTACTTCTTCTTCCAATATTTTTTAGAATTCTATATGCATGTACAATGTATACTGTACATAAAGGAAAATAATTACATTTCAGTAGCACTTTATAGTTTACAGTGCTTTCACTATCAGAGCTTACCTAAAGCTGCTCCTCCTCTCGAATTGTATCAGCAGGTACTGCTCAACCTAGAAATCTTAGTGTCTCCTTTATTATTGCCTCCCTTTAACACTTACATACAGCTGATTTCCAATTAGGTCAGTTCTGTCATTGAAGCAGTCTTCCCAGTTCTCTGCATTCCCTGGCCCAGTGTTTTGCCTAGACTTGCCTTGTTTAACACTGCAATCTCTAGTTGATCTCTTTGCCTCCACTTCCACATTTGCTTCATCAGATCCATTTCCCTAGGCATCCAGAATATACCAATTTGATTATGATGCTCCCCTGTTTAACACACATCCCTGGGCTACAATTGCATTCAAATTCTAAACTTCTTATCCTGAACTATCAAATCCTATTTTATCCAGATATTTCTTCTTACTAGGTTATATCTTTACTACAACACTCATACAGCCATGCAGAATTATTATTTTAATTATATAAAATTGCCACCACTCAACTATTTTTGAAAAACAAACATAGCAGTTGGTCAAACTAAAATAGGCCAGGTTTTTTTTCTTCTTTGCCTTGACATATACTTTTCCTTTCACCCACTTGCATATGTCCTCTGTTTCTTTACTTGGATAATTCCAATTTATTCAGATTTGAGTCTAGACTTGAACATTCTCCTTTGGAAGCCTTATATGACTATATTATCTACCTTCCTAGTTTGAATTAGATATCCCTGTTTTTTTATTCTGGTACCGATTGCACTTGCTGCACAATATCTTAATTATCTAATCTTTTCATGTTCTCTCACTATATGTAAACTACCTGAGGTCATGGGACAGGCTTCTTTTGATCTCAATAAATTTAAAGTATACAGTACAATATCTAGTATATAGAACACTTTAGCAAGTAATTGTCGAATAAAGAACAGTTAACCTACAAAACAATGCAATGGAAAAGATTTGTTTTTAACATCTCACCTGGTCCTTTCAACGAATGGTGATGTTTCCTGCTTTCCATAGATAGTACAGTTATGTATGATACCATCATTAAGGGGAGCTGAGAGGTTTGTAGGGCACTGTGTATTAATTTGTAATTCCCTGTGTGCCTATAATTATTTCAAAATAAAAAGTTAAAAAATGACAAGGGAGAAGGGGAGCACTAGGGGGGTGGACTGGGATGGGAGTAAAAGACAGAAAACTGTATTTGAACAACTAAAATAAAAAAGTTTAAAAAAGTTAAAAAATGGTGACATCAATAGGCCATATATGGTAATTTCTATTTACATCTGAGGAAAGTAAGGGTTAGAGAGTGAAGTCATATGGACAAGGTCATTGACAGACACATGTTATGAGCACTTTTGAATAGAACCAATCAGAGGTTTTTTACTTCCTCTGGATCTTCAAATGGACTTAGCACTAAGTACCATGTTTTATCCCTGAAAAAGTTAATATTCTAGCACAGAGCTTCTATATTTTTGGTGATTAGTTTTCTAACCTGAGAAGCTGAGCCAAAAGGATACAGAGCAACACCTTTGGGGCTCTGTCTTAAAATGTAGATTGTAGAGCTGCTGTAAGCCCTTAGGTCTCTCTATCTTGTTTTTGGCTCTGATTTAGGCTCTGTTTGCTTATTAATTTGTTCGTTTATTCATTTGTCAGCACATTGAAATTTTCCGTATCACAGATCATACTATGGAAAGTATGGAGAAAAAAAGAGATTCTATTCTCAGGGGGTTCATATTCTAGTAGGTGTCATACAAGTGAATGGTTACCTATAACAGGTCAGTATTGTAACTATTGTTTAAGCAGTAGTAGTTACAGGGAGCTAGGCACATTGAAGAAGCACTTGACTTGGACTTGAATGATGCGTAGATACTTCTCATGGGAGGTTATTTCTAAATAGAACACTAAAGAATAGACAGCCTGAGAGAACTGTGTGTAGAGCAGGACTAAAAGGCAGGGCGGAGTGGGGTGGGAGGAGTTGGAAGAAAGAGAATCCTGCACAAAGATAAGCATCACCTTCCCCATTGTATCCATGTGATTTTTGATACCAATATGGAAATACTGATAAGACTGTCTCCTGAAAAGTAAAGAGAATGTGAAAAGGGAGGAAAAGGGAAGCAAGGAGCAAACACAGGTTTCAAAGAACTCTATTAAAGTTTTATGATCTCACCTATTAGTGGAATCTAATCAACAAAACAAACAAGCAAGCAAAATATAACCAGAGACATTGAAATAAATAGCAAACTGACAGTAACTAGAGGGGAGGGGGAGGGGGATAACAGGAAAAAGGGGAAGAGTTGTCAGGGAACGTGTTTAAAGGACACATGGACAAAGCCAAAGGAGGGTAGGATCCAGAGTGGGAGGTGGAAGTGGGTGGGGTGGGAGAGGGTAGTGGAAGGAAAGTGGAGACGACAATGCTTGAATAACAATACATTTTTTTTTTAAATCTGTTTTTTTTCTTGTTTTTCTCTCTTTTTTCTAGGTAAGTGCAACTGATTTTAACAGCAGAACTATGGTTACTGGACTGCCTCAGTACATAATGACTTTTTCCACTGAATATACTACAGAATGACATCTCAATATCTTCCATCACCTCTATTTCATCTGTGAGTCTTTACTAGTAGTGCTAAATGACCAGTAAATAACATAAGATTAAGAAATAAATAGTTATATCTATATTGTCATATAATGCTCAGTTGTACCTTTTTTATAGGTAAGTGAACCTTATTCAAATCTCAATTTTGCACAAAGAAGCACCGAAGGGAATATTATTCCCTTTCCAGCAGTATGCATGGTGAATTTCTATTAAAGAACATTTTTGTCTAATGCATTTTTCATTTGATTTGCATTAAACTTTTTGAGGGAGTCTTTAGGTACGTGTCTCTTTTATCATTTAGGGCATACCCCTTTGTGTTTGTTGACACTTTGGTTTTGTTCCTTCCTTCCTTACAAGATAGACTTGAAGCTAGGCATTGGCATGATTTTCAGTGTACTCTGGAGTCTCATATATTAAAATGCACAGCTTCTTCCTCATTGCATTATCTAAATCTACTTGGAGGTCGGAGTTTTAGACTTGAAGAAAATGAGTTCTTAGCAGTGCAGTGTAGAGTAGGATTTAGTTGGCAAGATGAAAAATAAATAGTAAAAAGAGGGGAAAGAATACTTGGAAGTTATTAAATATTTGAACAGTGACTGCTCCTAGAAAATTGGCAGAGACTCTTATTGGCCTTTAGCCTGGGCTTGGCCATTCTCTTGGCTTTTCATGCTTAGCAATTCCTCAGTTCCTTATCCTGCTTTCCAAATTCAGTTTTCGTTTTCTGCACAGACAGTATTAGCCATGTTGTATTTGGCTGTTTGCATTTACTGAGGGTCCTCAGATGTTCCAACAAACTGACTTGGGTTTAGCTCCTGTGTAATTTGGTACAGGCACCCCTGCCCTTTACAGAGAGGTGACACACCTCCTTATTCATAATAATTATCCTAGCTGATGGAGCTCATCGAGCCAGCCCCTCTGTTCACTTGATGGGGACAGATTTTCCGAAGTGCTGCTGATTCTCTGTTTGAATCCTGTTGTCAATATCCATGTGTGACATTATTAATTACAAAGCACAATGGAATGGTCCTGCAGCAAAAGATTGAATAGCATTACTTGAAGGTTACTGTTGGAATTGGCCCTCTGTGATACGTTATTATAAATTAAACATTTCATTGTGGTTCATTGTGGATTGAGTACTTCATGTAATGTTTTACTATTGTGTGTCAAAATGGGTCTGTTATATAAGGAAAATATATTGCTGTGCATTATGTAACTTTTAATTTCTGAAGTAGAAAGGAAAAATGTCTTAAGGAAAAAACAAAGAGATTAAATGAGTAGAATGGTAATTACTTTCTGAAGTTATGGTGAGTATGCTAAGAATAAACTTCATAGGTAATAAATGGTAGCTGATATGAATTGAAGAAGGCAATGGTGATGATGATGATGGTGGTGGTAGTGATGGTAATGATGTTCTGAACTTGGAAATATCAATGTTATAACTTCTTTTAGGCATTGCTTTTATTATGTCTTTATCATTTTCATATAAATGTGGACAACTACCTAACATATGATTTTCATTGCCAAATCTTAGTATTGTTTACTAACACATTACATAATGGATAGTTATATTATTAGGTGTTAGCCATGGATTTTCAGTGGAAAACATTCAGTTATGCTTCAGTAATGACCAACCAGCTATGTCCTAAGAGCTGAAGTAATTTCTGGGGAATGACTACGCAGTCTCAGCTGGAGTACTCTGATTTCTACCTAGGCGAGTGAACCAAGGAAGGGAAAAAGGATGTGTCAAGAATGAAAGTGATAAGTCCCTTCCAGCACGCATGTCTTACCATTCCTCTAGAGAGCTGTGACTTTCTTACAAAGTTTTATCTTTGTCTTTTTGCCGTGTTCTCACTTCCACTGTTGGCAAGGGTAGTAATAACAATAGGAGTTAAAATTCACCTCATGGTGCTTCTGTGTCAGGCACCATTCTAACTGTTTTACATGTGTAATTTGCTTAATCTTCACAACAAATGTATGAGTTTGGTATGGTTATTGATCTCATTTTCAGGTGGGACATTTAATAATATAGAACTCGAGTGATTTGTCTCAAATATTTGGTTTCTGAGTCTGCTCTAAACCCCTATGAATATTGACCACAAAACTGAGTGATTTGAAATGCCCTTACCTTTTAACTCACCTATGATTGTGACATAATTTTTTATTATGGGCATCATCATTTTCACTGTTACTTTTAACTTTTTCTTAAGCTTTATATCCCAGGTGACATCTATACATTATGTCATTTTAACTCCCACAAAAGCCAAAGACCATGTAACTTTTTTTTTTGCATTTCATTGTTGAAGAAACCAATATTCAGAGAAGTGACACTGCAAGATTATCTGTACAGCTGGAGAGTGGCAGTGCCCGATGTGAAACCAGACTGTGTGATTTCATATCCACATCCTAATTCACCATGTCATACCAACCACCATACAACACTGCATAGAATATCCTTAGAAAATGCTGTGACTGTTCTGATGGCCTATGATGATGGCATGGGAATTTGTTTGATGCAGGGATGTGTTGTCTGTGTGGTCTCCTAGCTTGGTGCAGTATCCCTTTACAGAATAGCCCTGTGACAGAGCCTACGCCCATGTATCTAGCAGAGTAATGATAATATGCACCAGGTTTTATTCGTTTGCTGACCACTCAGTTGTGCTGAGCAAGCTTGCATTGGGTGGCTGTATGGTGCTATTCATTTCACTCTATAATCCAGTGCGTGAAGGTCTGTGCTCAGATATATCTGTAATTTGGCTGCCTATCCAGCATACACTGGTTTTACTTCAACTGTTTCTCCTCTATGGCTGTTCAGAATTGGAGCGTAGCAAAGACCACTTTAAAACTATTTCCATTTTCAGTGTCACCCAGGAGAATTTATAAATCCTTACAGTCTCCTTTCTTTGGATTAGTTTTCCTATGTAGAAACCTTCAGAGACTGAATTGGATTCATCATCACTATGCTTTCATAAAATACTGTTCTTTAGTTAATGTCTGTATCTCTCTGGACTGTGTTTTTTGAGTACAAGGCTTTGATAGTCCTCAAACCTGTGTTGGTCCTTTGTACATTTATTGGGATTTTGACCAGATCATGGGGAGTGAGATGATGAAGGCCCTGGGTGTCTGGGAAAGTTAGAGAGGCAGGGCCGTTCCCCTGGAAGGAAAAGGAGTTAAGACAACTGTACATATGATGAAGTTGGAGGCATTTTTGCCTACTACACAATTTCCCCTGGGCCAACTCTGTATATAGTTTCTGTAATAATTTCTATGTTTTTTGAGAAAGGGAGAAGGTTTCTGGTAATAATGATCTGCTTTCAGAAAGTACATGTATGTTGAAATTGTCTGCCTCAGGCTACCTGTATTGATTGTTTTCAGGAAAATATATGATGAACCAAGAATGCATTTTGAAGTAGTATATACATATTGGTTCTTTTTTTTTGGGGGGGGGTATCATTTTCTCTCATGCTGGAGACTTAAGGAAGTCTATGGAAACCACACTTATAATCATATGTGGAATTGCTCTACCTAAATCTGAAGTTCGATGTGAGATACCGTTAAGGATTAGAAGAGAAAGGAATCCTTCAACTGTTGTATATTCTTATGGAGTAGAATAATGATACAGTGATTACACAGGGAAATATCTTCTTCTGTAAAACTAATACATTGAGCTAAACATATTCAATTAATTTTCTGAAGGACTCCCAACACACACACACATATACAATATTCCTCCTTTTATCTGTGGGGTATATATTTCAATCCCCTCCCTGAACGTCAAACCATAAAGAGTACCAAATCTTATATATACAGGTTTTACCTATATGTACATACCTGTGATACAGTTTAATTTATAAAGTAGGCACAGTAAAAGATTAACAAAATAGCTGATAATAAAATAGAATAATTATGACAATATACTGTAACATAAGTAATGTGGTCACTCATTTTGGGAACCCTTGATGAAGTCTTTGTATAGGCTCAGTGTTTTCTGGCACAACATACCAGAATGTTGTTGTCAGTTGGAACAAGTTTTCTGTTCATTTGTTCCATCTGCAAATGTAATGCCTTTTCATCTTAACTTAGCACACACTGTGGCCATAACCTTTGCAGTCTGAGGTGTGATAGCAAAACTAGTACAATTTTTTTTCTTCTTCTTCATAATTTCACTGATAGAAGATTTGTTCTTACCATACATCTTAACAACCTCTGCATACAGTTTGTTTCTTTTCTTAAGTTGAGACCTTTCACCTTTTCACTTGAAGGAAGTACTTTACAGTTTCTCTTTGGCATACCATAATTGCCAGCATCACCACTCTTGTGCTTTGGGGCTGTTATTAAGTGAATAAGGATTACTTGAGCACAATCATTGAGGTACTGTGACATCTAATCTAATAACTGAGATGGCTACTAAGTGACTGAAGGTTTGGGGGCAAATGCAGTGTGAATACGCTGGGAAAAGGGATGATTCATATCCAGGTGGGTCAGAACAACATAGCATGATATTTGTTCATGCTATTCAGAATTGTGTGTAATTTAAAATTTATGAATTGTTTATTTCTTGAATGTTCCATTTAATATTTTTGGACTGCAGTTGACCACTGGTAAATAAAGCCATGGAAAGTGAAACTCTGAATAAGGAGAGACTATTGTATACATAATTAATTTTCCCTTAATATTGAAGTGATTAACACTTGAGACTTGGTTGAGGAATTGTATGCCTTATTTAATCTTCATTGATAAAATGTGTCGATATTCTTCAAGTTGAGATCCAGACTTGAACCTAGTGTTCCGTACATTGTCTGGCTAGGCCAACACATATTTACGCAGTGAATAAATGACTGCTCTAGGAACAGATGGCAGGCATTGTGTCTGTGCCCCAGATGAAGATATTTTTCTTAGCCATGCCTCAAGTTAGGCTATAGAAAATAGTAGTCTAGGTTGATATCTACATGGATACTGCATTTAGACAGCCTCCATGCACATCCTGCTCCTCCACTGACCAATTAGGCAACTTTGGGCCAATTACCTATTTACTGTGGGGATTAAGAAATTCATTCATAGAAATCACTCAGAATATTCTGCGGTCAATAATAAGTGCTTGAGAAATATTAGTTCTTATGAATAGGCACCAACAGGATCCTAAAAGAAATTCTCACATCCCTTTCAGGGTCTTTCTCATCAGCACCATTAGCACAAATGCCATGGTCACTCTGTGGAAAAGGAGTTCCTCAGGGGCCTCTCTGCTGCTGACCATGGAGGTGGCTCACAGAGTAATTACGGAGCTTTCTTCCGCGGCACCACATTTTTAACATTCATATTTCTTCGTGAAGGGAAAGAAATATTTTTGACTTGAGTTTTTAAACTATAATGTTTAACTGCTGGTTTGTAAAATTAATCAAGTGTTTTCATAATCGAGTTCCTCTCTTGGACTTACAGAATTTTAAATTAGAAAGGCAAGAATTGTAAATTACTTTTGCATATCTAAGCTGGGCCAAAAGGAAAAGAGCAAAAATAAAGGGATAAGTTAGATTACTGAAGGGAAAAGAAAATATTCCACAATTCAGAATTTCTCTGAGCATTTGGCTACCTTGGGTTTAAGGTTAGTCACGCATGAGTTGTCCTTGTAAATGCATATAATATGTTTTGCTGAACCCAGCCAGTGGTGAGACAACTGCCTCATTCTCCAGGTAGTCTCTATTCTTTCATTGGGTAAGTCCACTATTAGCAAGTGCTTTATTCTTTTGACCTATGTTCTCTTTTCTGGGAGTTTCTATCTTTGTTCCTTTTCTTCCTCCGTGGGACCATCAATCCTAGCTTCAGAATTCTAATCTAAAACGTTGAACGTATTTCCCCATGTCTTTCTTACTATGATGTCTTTCACATTCATCAAATGATTTACTTGATTTCCCCAACCCTCAGGATATCACACAGTTAACTACTAGGAGCTGTACTTGAGATCCCCAAATGATGAGATGGCCTCATGCCCTTATTCCTACAAAGAATGTGATCATAGCACTTTCATGGGGATAGCAGGCAGACATGATATTTCAAGGCCCCAAGTATCTTTCTAATTCAATTTTGATAGGGCAAGGTTATCCCAGGACAAATAGCTACAGATGTTGCTGTTTTCAGAAAAATATCACAGGACCGTACTTCTTTTGAAATTAGTTTTATTTCTTGGCTTAAACTAATTACCTTTTATTCCCTTGAGAAAGGTCTTTCCTGAAGAGCCTCTGCTTTGGACATTGATTTTAAATTATAACAACAAAAACTGAGGAGAAGAAAAGAGAAAAAAGTGAATATGGGTACAGAAGGAAAGAGAAAGAGGGAGGAAAATGGGAATGGGAAAGGGAAAAAGAAGTAATTGAGGCATTTGTGTTATATAGAACTGACCTAAATCTTTAATTTAAAGAGTAAAAAGGTCAAGTTGAAAAGAACATCCTTCCTTTATAATAATAACTTGGATACTTCATACATGGTGAATATTGTTCTAAGGGAGATTTTATTTACATAAAATATGTGTATATTAGACCACATATATAATATATACGATATTATGTATTATATATTATATTGTATATACTTTATGCATATTATTTATGTGTTATACATTACATAGTATATAAAATATATATTATATATTGTATACACATTAATAGTATATATAAATATACATTTTATGTTTTATAATATGTATCCCTAAAATATAAATAATATTTATATTTATAATATAGAATATTTAGGAACATATATACACACGCATATATCCCTAAAACCCCTTGAAGACAGTTTAATCAATTTATTTCTTTAATTGAAGCAACCTCATGAGATACAGAGAGGTCAAGCAACTTGCTTAAAATTCCTCAGCTGAGAACTGATGGACTTCGGAGTTGATTCAGGGAATATTGTACTGGAGTGTACACTTTTAACAACAGCCCCTCCACAACAACAATGGCTAATATTTATTGACCATTTACTAGATATCAGTCACTCTTCTAAATATTTGATCTCACAAAACCTCTGAAGTAGATCAGTATTATTATCCCCTACAGATGAAGAAACAGAGGCACAAATATTTTAAATCACTTTCCATTTTCACACATCTTGTTAGTGGTGGAACTAGGATTTGAATTCAACCTTGACCCTATGCTGGAGAGAGAATTCTTAGGCAGGGCCTTCTAGATGATTGTGGTCTAGTGGATAAAAAGAGCACGCCCATAAACACTCAACATATAGAGTAGTCAAAAATGGTTTAAAAATACTTAGCCATATGTACCGGTGAGTAGAAATTATTTTAGTACTCTCTGGATGGACACTGCAGACAGGACACTGAATAACTTAGCTGATGATGGACAATAAGTATACTCTTAGTAAGTTTACATGGAAGACAGGTGCAGCAGCCAAATAAAAAATAAGGAAGTGAATGTTTAAAAATTATCATTTACGTAGCTGCACTGCCTAAAGAAGTAGTAGATAGTTATGGAACTGAGAGTGTGCAGAAGTATTAAGTTCACGTTGATCCTGAATCAGCACAGAAAAAAGAATCCCAGGAATTTCTGTGCTAAGACATTCTTAGGGTGTTCACCTACTTCCCCTTACGTCTTTCTCTACTCTGATATTTTTGGAGTGTTTTCCTTATCCCGGTTTGGTCTTAAGAAAAGTAGTCAGAGACTAAGCAACAATGTAGATATTTTTAAATAACCAGTCTTTCCTTCTAGTCATCTACCTCAATTCCAGTTTATTTTCTGGACTGACACGAATCCATTGTTGCCCAAATGTTCAGTCTCCCAACTGCCTCTGAAGAGAAGGGAACTTGAGTCAAGTTGTCATTCCATCCATGTTAAAATGGGCCTATCATTTATAATGCAACCTCTGCATTAGTCTCCCTTCCACTCTCTTTTATGCCCCTTTTACCTTTTATCTTTGAGCCTGCTCCCCTCATGAACTCACAGGAGACCTCTCTTTTACCCTTCGCTTAATTAGCTACTCCGGAAGTTCCCACACTTCTTTGGAGATGGATTTCAGATAAAGTAAAATTGATATACTTCCATGAGTTATAATTACTTATTTTGCCAAAAAGTTCAATAAAATTTCCATTTACTATCATTATATAGTTTATGAATGCAAAGCATGTTCACCCTGAAAATATAGGAAAGACATAATCTCAAAACAAAAGGAAGTCCTTTACAATGAAAAAAATTACCTTCATGAAAAGCAAGGTTTCTTGTTTGTTATCACAGGCCAGAATTTGGCAAATACTGAACTAATATTCCTAAAGATATGCTGAGATACCCACAACCTTCTGTAACTCATATAAAATTTCTCTTAGCAGAAGTCATATCTTAAAGATTTGTAGTTGCAGGTACCTTGTCATGTCATTGTTTCTACAGCTGAAAACAATGAGGTCTCACTATCACGGACATTAGAGTGTTTGGTAGCCGTAGAGATCAAAACGTGTTAGTCTTCTTTTCTCATTACTTTGGGGCTATATACTATGTTACATGGATTACCTAAAGCTAGTTCATTTTGAGTCCCAGTTTTACTTAACAAGTGTTGTTCCTTCCTGTTAGTCTTGGGTGTACAAAGAAGACTAAAGTGGCATCTCTGCTCTTGGCTGTTCACTCACGCAACTTCACACCCAGCTGCCTGCCTGCCTGCCCTATAGATATTTTCACTCTGCATCTCATCATCTTTCATAGCGGCACTGAGACTTATTAGCGAGGTGAGACTCAGGGAACCCTTGAATCAGAGGAAAGAGTAATGAAAAATTACTGATTACCTATTACGCTTAGGCTTTTTACGTAGTATTTCAGTTTTTGTTTCCAAGAAAACCTTTTGAGTCAGTACAGTTTTTGACAATTTTCAGTTGAGGCAACTATCAAAAAGAGGTTCAAAAACTTGTCTGAGATTTCTCTTAGGTAGCCTTAGGAACGGTGCCCAAGTTCTCTTTTTCTTTAGTTCCGAAGACACTGATCTTTTTATTGCATGGGGATACCCTTAGGGGAGGAGAATGCAAAGATCCACATTATAAACCTCATGGATGCTGACAAAAGCTTGGTTCTCATTATGCATATCTTTATGTGTAAATAATTGTCCTTGGCCTCTACCTTCCAAATCTTTCAACTGCTGCTCCATCTACCTAAAATCGTCACATGGCTGTGTTTTTGTTTCCTATCAGCGTATAGGTTTTAATTCACATGCTACATCTTCAGTCATGCAAACCCTGACCACTCGCCTTCCAGTTACCTTCTCATCACCCAGTCTCCTTTCCAGGCTGTGATGTTTTAGCACACACATTGTAATCTGAAGTTATCTCATATGGTTATTTATGGATTTCCCCCAAAACACGTAAGTTCTTCAAAGCAGAGTATTTGATTGATATAAGGCAACTGGTTTTCTCACACACAGAATAATATCTAACCCAGAATATGCCCTCAATTAAATGTTTAGAAAAATTAATGTATATTTCAGATAAAGTTAACATTGGTGTTGGTTCTTTATTAGAATACCATGTTACCTTGAAAAATTTTAGATAGTATTCTTCTCACAATATCATATGTTTGTAAAGAGTTGTGCAATGTTAAAAAGGAGACCAAAGTAGTAATTTTATATCATGTGAGATATGTAATTGTTTAGGAAACCTGTAAACCTTAAGCAAAATAAAAATCCTTATGTGTAACAAATCCCTTATCCTAAGAACTCACCTTTATACATTAATTATATAGTGATACTTCTTTCACATTTGAGGAATGACATACATATATTTAAGGTGAGTAGGCTAATGAGGAAAATTATGTATTTTCTGGTTAGGGCAACATGGATGCAATACTCCTCTGCTGTCAGCAGGGGTCTCAAAAGCTTTTTACCCACCAAAATGTCTATTTAAAAAAATTGCAGATAAGAATTTGTTTTACAGTAGTTAACAGAATAGAACACTCATAATGTAAAATTTATTACATTGATTTAACTAAAAATCCTTTAATCATGGGGGGCGGGGGTTGGCTTACAAGGAGTGCTGTTTTTTAGTGTTTAATTATCACTGAGTTGGTAAGTATATCTTCACAAGCATCAGAAAATGAAATAGTACTTGTTTATTAGTATATCTAGAGTTCGCAAATTTAAAGTTTTTAACATATTTCCTGTCTTTAAATGAGTCTGAAGAATTTTGTAAAACGAATAGAACTGGTATAAAAATAATCTGCAACTTTTTTTTGTCTGTTTCTTTCAAACTTGTTTGGGAAGCAGCTGATGGCACTTGTCTTTTAGAAAATGCCCTCCACTTGGCTGCCCTGTGATTGGTCGACCATATTCCTGCTACCCTGCCTCACAAAACCATTGCACTCAGTTTCAGGCAGGGTAGCACAAATCCCAGCAGAATTTTACCTGTTGTCTACCACATCCCCCCAGTTCTGGCATTTCCCATACCCTTTCCAGCCTCTAGCAAGTAGGAAAAATAAAATCTTCCCAGCTTATCACTCTAAGGCTTTTTCTTTCTTTCTATGCACCCACTGATGTCCACTTGTTATTCACATTTCTCTGACACTTTCCCCTCAAGTTTCTCTAGTTTTCTACTCCTATTACTAATAGGCATATGCAGTTACAAACAATCATCACAAAAATTATCATCTCCATTGAGTATCTTTACAAGTACTTCCATAAGATTTGCAGTAAGGCATTCTCCCAAATTAAGCTGTGATTACTGATGTATCCTTCTAACTACATCTCTCTAGTTTGATGGATGGAAAGATATAGATGGTAGGTAAATGGATAAATAAAAATCTTTTAAAAATTGTGCTTAAATATATATATATATGTGCAAATATATAGCACATGTAAATATCCATACATAGATACACATATACTATATGCATGTGGTGATACAAACACACACACACACACACATAATCTCCATCTATATTTCTGTATTTATCTTTCTATCTACTTGCCCATCTATATAGTAAAACTTAGGGATACTATGAGTTAACCATTAACCTCAGAGACAATTGATCTCTTTGTGTTGACCATTGAATTAGGCAAAGAAGTAAAACAAACAAACAGAAAACTGCCTTTGTAAAAGGTTATAAGCCTTAGAACAGGAAAACCTCATAAACATAAACATAAATAGTATGTTTTTAAATTCAGACACTATGTAAAGTGCATATATGCTGAAAGCAATGAAATCCCACATCACAGTACTAAGGTGGGATTCCTGATGGATGATATCTCAGTAAAAGAGTGTGATGAGCCCAGATTTGAAGGAATGAATCAGTCACAGGTTGTCTCAGGAAGAGCACATCCATGTCCAGAAAGAATGAGGATGCAGCAGGACCTGGAGAGAGAGACAGGAAGGAAGCCTGAGGGATGTGGGAGTGCACTTAGGTTGGATGCTTACCTGAGTCTCCTAGACTTTCTCATCCTTGAGAGGTTAAGGGCTCAGCCTAGTGACATACATATTTGCAAAGAATGAATGACTCAGGGAACACTAACTGAAAAGGCACGGTCAGATTCATTCGTTAATTTGTATGTTCATTCACTCACTTTCTCACTAATCTTCAGGCACCCCTCGCTATCTTTGTCTAGGGCTTTGGCACATGTTCTTTTCCATTTTTCTTCACATGGTGGGTTCATTCTCCTTTCTCAGGTTTAAATTGTTTTAATTCATCAAAGTGGCTTTTCCTTACTAAATTTTATCTCAACACCCAGATTGTTTCTCCCAGAGCCTCGTAATTTGTAATTATTTACACATTTATTTACACATTTATTACACATTATTTATACATTTACAATTATTTACACATTTATTTATTATTTGTATTTTTCAAGAGATTGAAAATCTATGAAAGCTGTAATGACATCCATTCTCCTCACCACTATGTGCACATGGCCCAGAGTGGTGCCTGACACATAGTAGGTACTCAGTAAATATTGGTGTGCATAAGTGTGTGTCAGAAGGGTTGGCAAAAAGAGTAAATATAAAAAGATTTAAACTAAAAGTTTTCTTACAGAATCCAAAATGGATATGTATATTTAATGTAGCCACGACTTAAAAAACAAAAATGTCAATTTCTTTCATAGAAACTACATTACATATTGAATGTATGTATGGTCTGTAGATAAATATTTAAGACATAAACTCATGCACATATGTACCAGGACATTGCTCTGTATTTCCCAGAGGTACACATACCCAAAAAAATGCATATGCTATAGTGTTTAAAGACTCCTGGGATATTGGAACTGATATTAGAATGTCTTTGTCTTACAAGATTAACATCCACATCTTTAAAATACTCTTTGTAATGTACAAAATCTGTTACCATTGGCAGCAATATCAGTATCATGAATATTTATTAATTACTCTGCAAGGACTTGTGCAGTCTGGTTTAGAAATAATTCCTGTCCATATGAAAATTTGCAAGCTATAACAAAATGACATTTGTATGGGTGACAAGGTGAATCTCTATGAACCAGCAAATGTCCATCAACAATTAACGTATTAGTGGATTATGCCTCTGTTGACACTTCCAGTCTCAATAAATGGTTTGCCTCATTATCCAGTGGTTGTTATTGAGCTATTAGTGTTATCCCAGGCATCAGAGCAATTGTTTATTGAGGCAAGTGAAGCTGTGAATTAAGTATGGGCTTTCTTTTTTGTTTCCAAGAATAATTTCTATTTTCTCCCATCTTATCCTGTGCGGATGGGAATGTAAACTCCATCAGAACAACGCATTTGTTTATCATGTGCACAGCTACATCGCCTCACCTAGCACTGTGCTCATATCCAGTTAAGGCTCAATAAGTATGTATCAAACAAATGAACAAGTTCAAAGTTTATTTTATTTTATTTTTATTTTTTAATTTTGTTTTAATTGTTATTCAAATACAATCTTTTTGTCTGTTACTCCTGTCCCAGTCCACCCTCCCCAGTGCTCCCCACCTCTCTCCCATTTCCACCCCCCCTTAGTTTTTGTCCATGTGTCCTTTATACTTGTTCCTGTAATCCCTTTCCTCTTCCCCCTGAAATTCCCTCCCCTCTGATTACTGTCAGCCTGTTTTCTATTTCAGTGTCTTTGGTTATATTTTGCTTGCTTGTTTGTTTTGTTGCTTAGGTTCCTGTTAAAGGTGAGATCATATGGTATTTGTTTTTTACCGCCTGGTTTATTTCACTTAGCATAATGCTTTCCAGTTCCATCCATGCTGTTGCATAGGGTAGGAGCTCCTTCTTTCTTTCTGCCACATAGAATTCCATTGTGTATATGTACCATAGTTTTTTGATCCATTCATTTACTGATGGGCATCTAGGTTGCTTCCAACACTTGGCTATTGTAAGTTGTGCTGCTATGAACATCGGGGTGCATAGGTTCTTTTGGAATGGTGTTTCAGGGTTCTTGGGATATAATCCTAGCAGTGGAATTGCTGGGTCAAAAGGCAGTTCCATTTTTAGTTTTCTTAGAAAATTTCATACTGTTCTCCACATTGGTTGTACCAGTCTGCAATCCCACCAAGAGTGAACTAGTGTCAGGCATTTCTCCAAGGAGGACATACAGAGGATTCAGAGACTCATGAAAAGATGCTCAATATCACTAGCGATCAGAGAAATGCAAATTAAAACCACAATGAGACACCACTTTACACCGGTAAGAATGGCCATCATAAACAAAGCAACAAACAAATGTTGTAGAGGTTGTGGAGAAAAGGGGACACAAGTTCAAAGTTTTTGATTAAATTTTGGGTGCCTACTGTGTGTCAAACAGTAAGATAGGCACTTTTTAAATCTACAGTTTTATGACATTATGCCCCTACGTTACAGATGAGGAAACCAAATGTTAGCAAATGATCTACCCCATGAGTACACATCCAGTCAACGGTGTCAAGAGTATGAAGCTTCAGGATACTTTCTACCATCCTGCTGGTGCTGTTAGACTCAGAGACATGGGAATTGATGCAATTGAGAAGCACGCTTGAGAGAAACTTGAGTTGTTGATACTCTGTACTAAGTAAGTGAGGAAGATATAATGTACTAATGTCCCTCAGAAGTCTCTTAGGAAAAACGAATTATTTCCTAAGTCAGTATTAATAAAATCCTATAATTTATGGATTATATTCCAAATAAAATAATTGGATTGGGAGAAGGATATGGTACTTTATAGAGTATTATGTGTGAGATATGAGACTAAATGGATTCCCAGTTCTGCCTCTTTAAGCTGTGTAGCTGCTGGGCATATATTTTTACCCTGCGCCTCCATTTCCTCATCTGTACAATGGAAATAACTGTGATGTTTTAAATAATGTGGGGACTATAAAGTGTTTATTACTGAAGCTAGCATACGCTAAATGTGCAATAAATGTTAAATGCTATCATGATTCATTCATTCTATTCCAGAAATAAGACCTGGCAAATGTCTTCTAAATTCCATTGGTAAAAATGCATAAGATTTTCAAAAGATGTGATGTCCACCTCTATGTCTTTATGACTATGTAGATGGCCTCGAATTATAAAAGACTTTCAGTTATGAATAATTTAGTTAGACCAATATAATTGCCTTTACTTTCCTATACTGAAAATATCTGATTGTGTGCTTTTTGCACAAAATTTGGTATATATTTCATTCATTATAAAGTAAAAAGTAGTCAGGAGGTATAAGGAGGTAATTGATCCAGCAGAGAACAATTTGTTACTTCACAAGCCATAATATTCTGAGTTCAGTATTTTAACCCCTGTACTACCAGTTTGGGCTATAAGCAGCCTGGGATTTAGCGCTCCTGCGTCACAAGTGACTCTGTCTCATTGGGGACAACATTTTTAGCCAGGTTTATTTTCCAGTAGAACTTCTTCTAATAAAAACTCCTTATACATAATTCACTTATTTAAAATTATCACAGCAACATATATATTTAAATTAGTAAAAATCATTAGAATTCTAGCACTTTAAAAATTGATTCTTTTTCTAAGTCTTCTTTCAAGACTGATCACATTTATTTTTCAACTGTACATTTTTAATTGACATTAAATCGTAAGTATTTCTCCATGTAACTACTTATTCTTCACAAATATTCTTATAGTTGGTCTTATGTGTTTAGAATGTGCTTAATTAATTAATCATCCTTGATAGACATATAAACATTTTCTTCTCTTTTTTATAAATATCATAACAAAACCCTTTTTTGTAAGTATATTCATATTTATTTATGTATTTGTCTCAATATGCTTCTTGTAGGGTGAATTTCTGGATATAGAATGACATGATGAAAGGATCTGAAGAGTTTGGATCTGAATTGTAAAACTAAATCCTTTTCAAAAAAAATTTTTTTTTACCCATTGTTAGCAGTAATTCATGAGTATACATGATTTAAGATTGCCTTCCTACATTTTTTGTTCTTCCAGCAGTATAAACCAGTATCTCAATTTTGCATTAACTTCTTTTTGAGATGTCAGCTTCATTTCCACTGTACAGTTCAAAAATTATTTGTTTTTGTTGTTGTTCTATTATAATTGTCCCAGTTTTCCCCTGTTGCTCTCCCCTGCCCTGCAAACCCCACTTTTCCTTCAGTCAGTCCCCACTCTGTTGTCCATGTCCATGGATCCTTTTTTTTTTTTGCTTATTTTTTGAAAGATTTTATTTATTTATCTTTAAAGGGGAAGGGAAGGAGAGATGGAGAGAAATGTCCATGTGTGGTTGCCTGTCGTGCACCCCCTGCTGGGAACTGGCCTGCAACCCAGGCATGTGCCCTGACTGGGAATCGAACTGCAATTGTTTGGTTCGCAGGCCCATGCTCAATCCACTGAGCTACACCAGCCAGGGTTTCCATGGATCCTTTATATGTGTTCCTTGACTAGACTCTTCCCTTTCTTTTCCCCATTATCTGCTCCCTTCTCCTTTCCAGTTGCTGTAATTACCCTTATATAAACTGATTTTTCTTATTAGCCTTTGTCCACTTAACCATTGCTTACTTGATTTTTTATTTACATGAATGGAACATTTATATGACATAAACTTTAATCATTTAATTTTTCTCTAACTTTCTGTCTCCTATTTTACTTCAATGTTTCTTTATTAGTCATTAAACTTCATGTAGAAAAATAGACTATCCTTTTGATTTCTTTTAAAGTCTTAGAAATCTTAAAGTCTTAAAATTTTTATAGATCTGATAAATATTATAGATTCTGCTACACTTTCTTCTACTGGAAATTAAAATTTGTTTGCATATGTGGTATAAAGTGAACATCTTCTTTATCAAAAAAAGTGAAACCCTTTCCCCAGTGTTATTTACCTAATTAATTTCACTTTCTTACACATTGTTTAATAATGCTTGCTCTGTCGTATATAATGTTCTTATGTGTAATTGGCTCTTTTTATAGGCCTTTTAAAAATAGGGTTTGACCTATATAAAATAATGATGACTGGACACTGCTATAGGATGTTGATTGAATGCTTCTGCATGGCATCTTCTCTATGGCAGGTTGTTAACATTTGAATGTTTTATAGAAGTGGATTTTTGAGAAGATGTTGGGGAGTATATTGGAAACCTTTTAAAATGGTTGTAATTAGCTATTCTGGGAGCACATTATAGGCTTTGATGGGCCCCTCAGTGGCAGTTCCAGTGGCCTCTCCTGTTGACTGACAAAAGATTGTAGGGAAATATTTAATGCTGTTTTAATTAACCACTCCTGAAAGAAAATGTCAATTATCTTCCATTAGCCTGAGGTCTTATCTTTCCAAAATTTTCCCTCACACCCCTTAAAGTGGTTCAAAAATAATTTTTTAATTCCTCCTTGGATATCCATCATCTTTTGGATCTGAGACTGATAGTAGTTTTTACATTAGAATTAATGATGATTTTAAGTGTAATCAAAAATAAAGAACAAGAAAAAGAAATTATTTTGTCTTCAAAATTTGACAAAGATAGAGACTCAGTTTTGGATGTCTGTGTCTCAGAAGGTGAAACAGGAAGCTATGGAAGACACAGAACATAGTCAAACATATATAAAGTACAAATTAATTGGTTTAGAAAGGAATTATGAACAAAATTATCCACAGAGAAGACAGAAGACAAAAAATGTTCTTTTCGATGCAGATATCATGCTTGAAATTGGACAAAGGTGATATTATAGATACTTTGCCTTTCTGAACGCACAAGATTTGGAATGAAACAGACTTTGGATGTCATCCTTATTTCTCCACTTACCATGTGTGAGTTTGGGCTAAATAATTTAACTTCTATTAGCTTCAGTTTTGCATGTATAGAGTGGTGATAACAATAGCACTTACCTCATCCATTTGTTGTGGAAATTAAATACAAAGCTCCCAACTCAGTGTTTATTACGTGGCTCAATGAACGGTAACTACAGTTATCATTGGCTACATAAGATGTACATTTTAAGGTGTAGATGAAGAGAAAAGAAAGAAGAGGCTATTTCAAATACAGACATTGTTAGCTTTGGGCTTTTACTTATGCTAACATCTCTGCTTTTTTAGAGAGACTAGTTGGACATTGCAGAGGGTTAAAAAGAAAGGAGTTCTTAAATCAAAGCATTCTAAATGTTAATGCATCATTCATGAGCATACTTTCCTGTTTTAATATGTCATACAGTATTGTCACTCGTTAAGAAATAATGCTGGCCTACAAGTTCTCAGGGTCTCTGGTGCAGTGCAGTCATCCAGATCCAGTGATTATCTGTGTTGGCTCATGGTTCCATCATGGACAAATGTCACCCTTATGCTTTTCTGAAATGATTACAATTCTGTGTACTTAGGAGATGGTAAGAGATTTCTCAATGTTGAAAACAAATAATCTTTTACTTAAAAGTCAGAAAGAGGTAGATATTTGGAAGCCCTAAAACTGATATTTTGCTTAAAGGGCACTTTATAGCACTCCTAAAATAAGGAGTTTTGTTTTCCTTGGGGCAAGTAAATAGAATGTAATGGAAATTATTTGGTCCATTTTCTAACTTGCAGATCAATTACATTTTCTAATAATAGAAGCTGACATTATATACATGTGCTATATCATCATTTATTACACCTTAGGTACTAATATGAATCCACTTATATTTTAGAACAAACCTAGGAAGTAGGTATCGTTTTTTACTTTTTTAAAATCCTCACCCAAGGATATGTTTAGAGAGAGAGAGAAACACTGATTGTTTGCCTCCCATATGCACCCTGACTGGCAATTGAACCTGTAACCTTTTGGCATATGGGACCACACTCCAACCAACATGGCCACCTGGCCATGGCAGAAGTATATAGTACTTGAACTGTTATTTACTGATAAGGTATCTGTTTTCCTAGGTAGAACCTGAACTCAGCAGTTTGGCCCCAGAATAGCTACTTTTAATCTGTACACTGTCTTTCCACATTAACATAGGCTTACCTCTTGAGGTAGTAAATAAGGGCTTTGGGCATAGAGGGCCAAACTAGAGATATGTAGGATGCCATTTTGCCCAGATTTCTCTAAGTCTTTCTCTGAAATTGCCCAGCCCCTTTTGAAAGACAGGGAAGATCTATCCTGTCCTATAGCAAGAAGAGTAGACACCATTGTCAATTCTTGCATTTCACATTTGTCCATGTACCATTTCATGTCATCCATAGTCTTCCCAAACATTTCCATCATATGTTCATAAAATTGCAGGAAATGCTCTCTTTCCTTGCTAAATTTTTAATTTCATACTTCTTTATTCTTAGAGCTTTAGGGTTTTCCATCTATGCCATTGTAACCAGGGTCGTCAGTATAGGAAAGTTAACTGGTCTTTTCCTTTTTTCCTTTCCTTTTATTCTTCTTTATTTTGGTGCCACAGCTGGTTTATTGTGACCAGCATTTTGTAAGTGCAGTGACTTTCTCACATCACACCTGCTGCTGATTTCTTTTTGGAAGGCTGTCCGTATCGGCCCATAAAGCAAATCAAGAGGAGAAAAGGAAGTAGAAGACCTGGAAAACAGGAAGGGAGAAGCCAACAAGGGACAGGGCATTTTCAAATCTGCCCCTACAGGTTCCATATCCCAGAGAGTTTTTCACACTGGGATGTATAGTTTGGTTAACTCTTGAAGGAAGAAGCTAAAGGAAAATGAAAGTAAGAAATACATAGGGAAAGGTGAGTGTGATGATCAGTGAGCTTGTTGAATAAAAAGTTTTTTAAAAAATTTACCTGATTTCATGGAAGGATCGTAAGTTTAAGCTCATTTAATTCGTTTCCTTCCCTACATGAGGCCAATTTTATAAAAAGTGAGTATTCTAAAAGTGTCTTTGAACTTTTTTCCCTCTTATAATAGATTTGGTGAGGTATTGGGTATAAGAAACTGACCCAAAAGCCTGAGTCTCATTATGTACTACCTCGTTCCAAGCCCTGACAGCTCACCTCTCTGCTCGAGCCTCAGAGAAGTGAGAGATGCTGAGCTGTTCATACAGCTCCATGCTAATGATCTTTTAAGTTAATGAATTTACTCTTAAGGCTTTTTGGTAAACACCTGCGAATAACAGCAAGAAGAAAACCTGTGTATATAATGCTGTAGTACAAATTGCTTTTCAACAGACTACTTTTATTTTGGGTGATAAAGAATGATAGAGTGGTAGAAATGCTGCTCTCTAACCATTATTCAGCAGTTGCTAGGATGCTCAGGGAATAGTGACACTGTAATTATGCACATGTGGGACATAGTCTCTGACTGGGTTATAAATGATAATGTCATACCTACGTACGCTACGATACAGGAAAAATAGTATGAAGAAAGAAAGGGTGCATGTAATGATGATGATGGTGATGATAAATATTACAACAAATTAGAGGACGGAGTGTAGTAGTCATACTAGTAGCAGCTACCATATGTAGAGGACCTATCGAATATCTGGCCCATGGGTAGGAATTTTTTAATATTATTTGTTTAATTAAAACAAGGAAATTGAGAATGAGACAATTTGAGTAACTTGTCTTAGTTCACTGTCTTTTAATTATCAAGCAAATGTTTTATATCAGGTGTATCTGATATCAAAACCCGTTTTCTCCCTGCACCACCAGTGAAAAATGTATTCCTCACATAAAAGTATCAGTACCATAGGTAACAAGGAAGGGAAAATTCTACTGATATTTAAAGAGTATGTTATCAAATGTCTTGTCTGCTGGCTGGGCGAAAAGGTTTACAGTCTTGAGAGAGCCCATCCTATTTTTCTGACTCTGGGTGTGGCTATCATTTTCAGAAACAAACACATTCAGGTGGTAAGTAGGTACGTCTAGAAAATAACCTGGACATCAAAACTTATTCCACAATGAAAAAAATCATAATAATTTTATACTTAAAATTAAAAAAAAAACTAACTTGCATCAGTTCTTTTAATATTGTTTCTTGGATTCAGTGGGAAACAATGTTTAGTCTCTCATTCAAATGAGGAAATGTTGGGTTGAGTAATATTAGTTGTAGGTCCTTGCTTTTCATTACTTTGAATGTTTATTGCCAGTTCCTTCTGGCCTGCAATGTTTCTTTTGAGAAATCAGCTGACAGTCTTGGGGAGGCTCCCTTTTAGGTAACTAACTGCTTTTCTCTTGCTTTTACAATTTTTTCTTTGGCATTTTAATTATTGATGTGGGCCTCTTTGGATTCATCTTGTATGGGACTCTGCATTTCATGGACTTGTATATCTATTTCCTTTACCAAGTTAGGAAAGTTTGCTGTCATTATTTTTTCAAATAGATTTCCAGTTTCTTGCTTTCTCTCTTCTCCTTCTGGCACCTCCCTGATGTGAGTGTTGGTATGCTTGAAGTTGTTTCAGAAGCTGCTTACACTATCCTCACTTTTTTTATTCTTTTTACTTCTTGGTATTTTGATTGGGTGTTTCTTGCCTCCCTGTATTCCAAATCACCAATTTGATTCTTGGCTTCATGTAGTCTACCGTTGATTCCCTGTAAATTGTTCTTTTTTCAATTTGTATATCTTTTGTTTCTGACTGGATTTTTAAAATGCCATTGAGTCCTCAGTAATTTCCTTGAGTATCCTTATAAACAGCGTTTTGAACTCTGCATCTAGTAGATTGCTTGTCTCCATTTTGTTAACTTCTTTTTCTAGAGTTCTGAGCTACTCTTTTATTTGGACCATGTTTCTGTGTCTCTTAATTGTGTCAGACTTTCTATGTTTATTTCTGTGTATTAGGTGTAGTTGCTGTGTCTCCCAGGTTTAGAAGAGTGGCCTAATGTAGTAGGTGTCCTGTAGAGTCCAGTGGAACAGCCTCCCCTATCACCCAAGCTGAGTACTCAAGGTATGCCCACTGTGTGTGCTGTGTACACATTCATATTGTAGTTGAGCTTTGATTGCTATTGGAACATTCAAGGTCAGCCACCAACTATGTTCTGCTGGGATCATACACCATAAGCTACATAATAATCTGCATATGGCTGCTACTTGTGTTAGGACTTGGAGGTGCCCAGGTTGAGGCCAAGGTATAAACTAAGGCCAGCTGCTGCTAGTGTTGGGCCTGGGGCAACCTAGCGAGAGGTATAGGTAGGATCCTCACTGAAGCCAGATGCTGATGTTTCAAAGAATTTATGAAAACCTGAAGCATGGGCCAAGACAAGCCATTTGCATAGAAAAGCTACTGGAAAGAGCTTGGGTATGCCTGAAAGTTGCATGGGACAGGGGCCTCAGGGAACTACTGGGTGTGGCAAACTGTGAGCCAGTTGATGGAGACTCAGGTATGGTAGGTACCTGCGTGCTGGCTCTGTGGTTCTGTGTGGGGAGAGCTCAGAAAAGGGACAATAGCCTCTTGCCAGCACTTCTGTCTGAGAGAAAGCTGACCCCAGCTCTCACCCTGGTGCCAGACACTTCAGTTTCTCCTTCTATGTCTCTGATGCCTTTGAAACTGCTGCCCCCACCCTGAAGCTCAGAGGCAGGGAGTCCAAATATGTCTGTGGATCAGCCCTTTAAGAGGAATTGCCACCAAACCATGATTTTATAAAACATTAAAAGGTCTTCTTTAAGAAGAATAGAAAGACCAAAAATATGAACACTAAAATGGCAATAAATATCTATCAACAATTTATTCTAAGAAACAAAATAAACAAACAAGCAGAACAGAAATGGAATCACTGATACAGAGAACATTGTGATGGTTGCCAGATGGGAGAAGGTCAGTGGGATGAGTGGAAAAGGTGAAGGGATTAAGAGGTACAAACTGGTAGTTACAAAATAGTCACAGGGATGCAAAGCACAGCACAAAGAAGAGAGCAGCTAAAGACCATATACGTATGACCCATGGACATAGACAACAGTGTGGGGTTTGCCTGAGGGAGTGGGGGGGGTGCTGGATAGAAGGAAGCAGAGGGGAAAAACCTGGGACAACTGTAATAGCATGAAATAAAATATAATTAACAAAAAGAAATAAGGAAATGCTTATCCTTCAGTGGTTTTTATGTCTCATTATCTTCAGTAATGTAAAAGACTAGAGTGGAAACAGCACCTACAAACAATAACTTAGTTTACTTCTTTACTAATATTTTCCCAAACTGTGATAACACATTAATGATAGAATTTTATAGATGTCTCAGAGTTGATATTTTAACTAAGAATATTTTAATATTTTATATAATATTTATATCAAACTTTGGAATGATTGTTTTACTTTGAATAGTTTCTCAGTAATATTCAGGTAGCACACCAGAAAATAAATAAGTATATTCTGGAAATTCTCGATTTTCATATTACACACACACACACACAGACTTTCCTCCCAAATCCCATCAGTAACTATGTTAAAAATTAAGTTCCAGTTGGTTTTTTATGATGTGATATTGCTAGCTTCAGTGCCCTGGTGGCAAGAGCTCTCCGTGTACATCAGCCCACACCGCAGGTTTCTGAAAGGAAAGGAGGGGGAACCTAGTTATTGTCGTGGCATAATCACTATTAAAAGTAATTGTGTATAAAAGAGTGGCAATTGTTCATTTGGGGGAGTGTTCTTCATGCTTAAATAAGTAGAGGTACTCCACATATTTATGTCTTTTAAAGTTTATTTTATTTTATTTTTTATTTTAGAGAGAGAGAAAGGGAGGAAGAAAGAGAGGGAGAGAAATGTCAGTGAGAGGGAGAAACATTGATTGACCACCTTTCATTTGCACCCCAACCAAACATGTTTCCTGACAGGGAATTGAACCAGCGGCCTTTCAGTTTGTGGGACAACATCCAACCGAGCCACATGGGCTGGGCCCATGTTTATTTCTTACAGAGACTGGGAGTAGCAGTTTTCATTTCCCAGCCCTCCTGGCAAGAAAGTATGGACATTTGGGGTATCAGGTTTCATCATGGCTACAACCCCTAGAAGAGACTGTAAAATCAGAAATTTGGGGGATTGTTGGTGTGAAAAATTTCCAGTAGAATATTAACTTTAAGTAGGAAGTCACTTGAAAAGATTGTGAGTTAAGATACAAATGATTGCATAATTTGGGGCATTGTCAGTGCTTCTACCTCAACACCTACACAAAATGCTTGGACTTGTATCAATAATTCCCCTAGATTAAAAAATTGGGGAGGGTAAGTACCAAAATAATGCATAAAATATTTAAATTATATCTTTATACAAATCTAGGGGTACTGTATTGTAGTGGTTGGGCACAAAGTGACACTTACATAAATTCAGGTGACAGCAAATTGCTAATATCCTGGCCAGTAGAGGACAGTGTCCACCAGGACAAACACGAAGGATAGACCTCCTTGAAAAACAGTCTGCCTAGATTCATTCATTCATTCACCATGTTAATTATGACAGTTTAATTTTGCAACTTGTAAGCTGCAAAATATATATAATGAACTGTGACCCTAGCCTCTCTTTCCCCCAAAAGAGAAAATTTGCTACAAAATATAATTTTATACCCACCTAATTGATTTAAAGAGATTCTATGAGCTTATTATTGTCACTTAAGTTCTGAAAATAACTCAACTGATAGTCAAGACAGGAAACTATATGTTTATAATTCTTTAAGTTTGGGGCCCAACTTATAGAGAGATTTACTTTAATTTTTCCCCAAGGGCTGATACATGAAAGAAGTGATCATCAACTCAGGATGCTTGAACAAATATTGAAAACAAAGGTAGGATTTAACAATTTTCTGAATGGTTCATTTATGAGAAAATTTGGAAGCACCAGATTTTCCTATAGGGTGTCCATAATTCCATAGGAAGCCTGGTTCAGAGGTCAGCAGCAATGAGTTTTGTAGCATGCCCCTGGGCAGGCTGTGCTTCTGTCAAGTATAGCGGGAAAAGTCGTGCAAATGCATCTGGGAAAGCTCTTGAAGGCACCTGAGCTCGTGGTGCAGATGAAGAGTAATCCAGTGGTGAGTAAGGGGTTTTTGTTTCTGAGAAAGCTGTGGTAAGATAAAAGCATTTAAAATAAATATTTCAACAGCAGTATTCATGTAGCACTTTGTAGTCAATCCAAATCTTTTAAAGATTTTTAACTAAATGTCTTCACATACACTTGTTTAGTCTTCACAACATTCTTACGATACAGATATTAGTTTTTATCTTTTTTAGCACTTTAGGAACTAAGGCTCTTTAGAGATTGAGTAGCTTGACAGAGGCCTTTTAAGGAAGACAAGGCTCAAACATGGGTCATTGGACTCCAGGCCACAAAGTTTGTGTATTGTGCCACACTGACTCAGGGTGTGGTTCTGGTCATCTCAGTTCTGCAGCCTTCCATCTGATAATTCACTGCGTTTCCTCTCGGGTCCAGAGTTGCTGATTCCCGTGGGAAGATCCCAACAATTCATTGCTAACCTGCTAACTCCAGGGAGCACATCAGCATGCTTAGGATGATGTCAAAGAAGGCGGAGAGGGTAGTCATTAAGAAAAAGCATGGAAAAAAAAAGAAAAGAAAAATCATGGATATGGGAGGCAGGCTTCTTGAGCCCTGTGGCCTGGGTTAATTTTTTCTTAATTTTTGTTTCTCAGTTTTCATACAATAATAGTATTATATTACTACCCCACAATGTTGTTGTGAGGATTAAATGAGTTAAATAATGTAAATTTTTTAGTATACTACCTGGCAAATGGTAATTGCTAAGGCTTTACTATAATTTTTACAAACCCTATTTTCTTTGCAAACATGCAATGGAAAATGTTTGATTTTATCCTTCCCACTGCCCAAGTTCCTCTTTCTTTAGATATAGCTTTTAAATTTATTTTCAACAAAGCTAAAAGGGTATACTTTCTTAAAAATACAACTTTATAACAGTCATGTGCTCTTTTCTGAGTATTAAAGTGCAAATGACTCATGTGCTGATCTAGGTTAACTCTAGGAAAGAAATTATTTTCAGATCATACTCTTTACCTTTACCTATTGGATTCTATTTGTGTTTTAGTAGTTTTTTTTAATATTGCTGGATGTGATCAAATTTGCCATAACTGCATTTCTTAGCCTGTATGCCTTGCAATGCAGGTGTTAATTCAGAGGAGCACACCTGCATGAAGAGAGTCTTCTGCATTTGAACTTCATGCACTGTGGACTACTTCTCAGTTATTTCCCTTGCACCCTCCTCAACTCATTGCTTTGGTTTTCCAATCCTGTGTTCCCAACTGAAAAGCAGCCTTCATTTACTGAGCCCCAGATTTAGTAGTGATGATTCTAACTTTGGGCCTATATGCACTCTCAGCTACTAATTCATTTATGTCTAGCCAATTAAGAAATGCATTTTTCCTTTCTTACTACATACTGCCATCCTCTGCATAGCAGAGAAACAACAAATAATATTTCCTAAACCTCTTTTATTATTCACTCCCAGCTTACAAACTTTCAGTGGTAACTAATTACATATGGGATAAGGTTCAAACTCTTGAGTTCAGTTCAGTTCTAAGTTTGCTTAGAACAAACTGGACACCCTTAGTTTGTTCTAAGTAAACCAATATTCTAACTCTCATTTATCTTTAGTTTCCCCTTTCAGCTTGTGAATGGCCCTCTTGCTTCATCTATGTCCTTGTAAATTCTCTCCATCATTAAATATCACCCTTTCCATGAAGCTGACTGTCTTTCTTCTAAATGCAGCTCAGTGAATTGGAAGACTTATGTTGTATCACTTACTCATTTGTAGTATAAGTGTGGTCAAGTTGCTCAAGACATCTATGAGTCTTATGATTTCTAATAATTGGAATACTTATTATGTAATATTCTTGGTCATGGCAAGGACTTGAGAAAATATAGGTAAAAATGATTGATACAGTAAGAGAACATGGTAGTTGGTCAGTAACTATTCTTCCCATTGTGACTCATTAATGCTAATAATTTGATAAACATGTATTTCTGGTCAGTTATAGTTTTTATGTTATATTCTATCTTCCCAAAGAGATCTAAGTTTTATGATAACTAGAATTATCTCTTATGCATCTTGGCATTCACCACTTACCTTAGCAAAGGGCTTTAGACATAACAGAAGCTCAGTAAATGGATGCAAGATTAACCATAGAAACAGTTTTCCCCTAGCGATTGTGGCCATGAAATCAACAGAGAAGAAAATATGCTGTAGCCCCTGAGAGGGAAAGTTCAGGGACCTGAAACAGTGGTCTTTGTCTGAGCCTGTGTTTGGAAAAGAGAGAGCACATTTTAAGCCTTAGGAGTTTTGGAGCCTGTCCAGCACAGTAGCCTCTTGTCCAGTGTCACCTTCATATAAGCTCGATTGGCGTTACAGCCACATTTTACCACCTCATAAATAAGGATATCTATGGATTGCTCATAAACATTATTTCCTATTTGGTCATATCTTCACTTGCACATTTACTTATTTATCCACTCAAAATAGTTTTCTTAGTAGTTAGTAGGTTCCAAATGTTGGGCTAGATGTTATGAATGCATGCCCGAGTCCTAACCTTAAGGAGATAAGAGTCGGTAAGAAATATGTATTAGTTACTGCATGATGAATGTGGAGAAGGAAACAAGGTTCCTCTCTCCTTCGATGAATTTTTTGTTGTTTTTTGTTTTGGCTGGTCTAATAATTAAACCTACATAAGACAGATTAACAAGATAAAATAACCAAATTTGATCATATGCATATGTATAGGAACTACACATTTATGAGATAGTCAGAGATCCCACATACCTGAAACATCCAGGGAAAGAGAGTTAAAATGAGGTAATATATGACACTCTGAGCTAAGGATGAAGTAAGTTGCCTTGGAGCTTCAGAGGGGAGGAAGGTCATTTGCAGGACCATAAGAAAAGCAGATGTTCAGTAATTAGAGTTGTGCTCTGCCCTGTGGATAGGTCATAAAATGTTATTTCTGGTAATGACTCTTATGGTGGGCAAGGCCCCTAATTTGAATTCTCGTAGGTAATTCAGGAGGTGCAGAAGCTTTTCTTGAACCTACAGGACCTTGCTCATCTTTAACCCAATATAATCTGCACACCACAAAGCACATCTTGGGCTGACTCTTTCTGAACCATTACGTGATCATATTCAGAGGAAAGTATGAAAATTATAGATGGTTATGGTTAGAAGAAAATATTTCTCTTGAAGCATAATTAATAATGAACACATTGCTGACATTTTTCACGAAATTTCAGAATATATCAGCATTACTTTGTCTCCTTTACTGCTTGAGAGTTTACACATGCACGCACACACATGCACACACACACACACACACACACACACACACACACTTTCTTCCCTTTTGAAGGACCTTTGAGCATAACTAGTCTTCAAGCTTCACTTTGTGGTTGGGACATCTCGGAGGGGCGCAACATGTTGTCTTGGGTAATGAAGTTGGTAGGGGTAGGAAAAAAAATAATCTCTCTTGACTATCGCCCATCAGTTCTTCATTGTGATTATCTTGCCCAACCCAGTATTTTGGGTCAGGGTCGATTCAATTCACTCTCTCCTTTACTCTACTTTCTCTAAGTAGCATTAAAATGCAACACTGGATCCTAAGGAGGAAATTGTTTCACTGTGGTTTGAAATCTTGTACACTCTCTCCACCCACATATATTTACATCTCCTGCATTCTTAACTGAATTACAGTCAAATGGTTCATTATAAAGGCTCAGACAGGAGGACATGTCCTGGGGAATTTATTCAGAGACAAATGTATTATTCACAAGCTTGATCTGATCATACAAAATTTGCAGGATAACCACAATTCCCTGGGGAAATTCCTTTCATATACCCAAATGATTATACTTAAAAGAATGGTGTGGAAGAAAAGAAAGAAGAGCATATGAGCTGGAAGGGGGCGGAGCTATTGCCAGTTTGCATTTGGGAAGCTTTCAGAGGAACCTGTGCTGAGACCCCTCCCCACTCTACCTCCTCTAAGACACCGTTTCCTTCTCTTTAAAGAGCACTCTTTAGGCAGTTTTGAAGGAAGGAGGGAATGATGAATTAAGTAGAGTCGGCAAATTGTTTTAATGGTGGTTTCTATGACAATGAGACAAATACTTTTCACATACTTTGTGTTTTAAGCAAAGGAGCATCAGACACATAATTTTTTTTTGAATAATGAAAGTTGTTAAAAATAAACAGTCAAAACCCTATAGGCATTTGGTTACCATCAGGTAAGACAAATTTGTACAGTATTAATGTTCCTGCAGATAAAAATTCTACTTAGAACCGGGGTCAACATCTTCACAGCATAAAAATCTTCAGCATTCCTTGACCGAAAGAATTTGACCTTAACTTGTACCCTTCAGTGCTTCAGACCTGGGCTTCCCTAGTTTCCTCCTGAGGTAGGTTATAACCTAGTTCATAATATTGAAGGAGAATGCTTGATTTCTTTTTTTTCTCACAATTCTTACCTATGCATGATTCTCTTTGGTCACTCTGTAAGTCCTGCTCTGGCTCTAACTGATCAGTTTAAACTGATAGATCGACTGCATTAATGTAACCTTTTTGCATTGGGTATTGGTCAGCAGAATGCTGTGCAATTGAAACTTCTCCTACTTCCAATTCCAGCTCTGCATAGAGAAACCTATCTATTATTAAAAACCCTATTAGTAGTGGTAAGATTGCACTGTGCTCCCTTACTACAGCTGCTGAGCGTTATCTAATTGGTTTTTATTACCTCAAAAACCCTGGGAGTGAGGAGCTAAAATGCACATTTGCTAACAGTTCTGTTCTTTCCTCTTGGACTCACTGGAGATGCTTTTAGATTGTTTAGATTTTGTCAGCAGGGAAGAGGGGAAGTATTAAAGAGCATTTTGGAGAATACCTGTAAAAGACTACAGACCCCAGGGTTAGGTTAGCTGTGACCACTGTAGGAATCAACCACATGAATACACATCACATGTGTGGCTTTTTTCATTATTAGCTGACATACAGAGAGTTTGTTTGCTTTCAGAATTGTGGCGTTATTAATTTGCCATATGAATGCCATTCTTCATTATTTATAGGCTTGCTCTTATTTGCCATTTTATCTGATAACACAGAAACTCAGTTCTATTTTACTATTAGTGCATGCATTTAAATGGAGCAATTAAATGATGAGCATGTACTTGCCATGTACAAGATGTTTTATGGACTCATATATGTGACTTTTAAAAAAGATGCATCCTTTGCCTG